>PVKS010028064.1:0-26859 GCA_004027875.1 Aplodontia rufa | reverse complement strand
ATTTTTAAATTCCTAATGGTCTTTTCTCTCTCTCTCTCTCTCTCTTTTTTTCCCATTAGACCTTCCTTACAAAGTTATATTTTAAATCTGTAAAATTTGAAGAGGAAAAATAAAACCTCTCATAAATAATGCAGAGAAACTTTCAGATCAGATCCTTACTATGGAATGATCCCACGGGGAGAAATGAGTATTAATCCACCTGGTACTGTCAGTAACAAACCCATTAGAAAAGGTTTTATTCTGTCATATGTCAATAGCCGGATGACTTCTGTAATAGAATAGCAAAGCTCAGCGGGTTACCCCTAATAATGTCTAGTTAGTATATTCCACAGATCATGAGCCAAATTCTACTTTTTAAATGAAATACTACAAAAAACAAAATAGTTTTAAATCTACCTAAAAGATTTGCTGGTTTTCAGACTTGAGATTTCATGTGAAATAAGTAACTTGTTTATCTGTTAGGGCCACATCATATGGTGTCATTTAACATCAATGGAGTTTGTAGTTTGAGTGGTCTCGCTTTAAAAATGTTAAGTATTGTTCACTTAGAAAGAACCATATTAAATGACAAACTCTTATTTTCTGATTTTTTAAGACTGTGTAACATCGTCCTTTATCCCTGTCAAGCCTTTCGACGTGATGGCTGAGTCAGAACCCACAGTGGAAGTGGAAGAATTTATTTATGACTCAACAAAGCATTGCCGTCCTTACAGAGTATACAAAAATCAAATCTACATTTACCCCAGACACCTCAAGTATGACAGCCAGAAATGCTTCAACAAGGTATGACACAAGCTTCTCAGATATCGCCTCTCTTATGCTCTCTTGATAAGGCAGCTACAGATTGCTATGGGCCAACACTTTGTACAAGAAAACCGCTGGAACAATTGCTTCGCAAGGGGAAGTGGTAAAGTTCATCTTACAACTGTTTAAATTTGCACAGTTTTGTAATATATTAATAATCCTTTTTGAAACAGCCCTAAATATATTTGATCTAGACTTTTCTTTTTGCTTCATTTCTTCAGTACTCTGAAAATAGCACTCCTGCCCCTTGCAATAATGAACTCTTTCTTTCCTTTTAAAACTTTTCAAATTATTTTGCTATTTCTGAGCGCTGTGGATAATGTCACAAGAAAATGCTGGGTATTCTACATTTTTCAGATTTAATTAGAAGCTACTTATTTTAGGCACTTAGATTGTTTTGGGGTGTTATTTAAGAGGAAATTGCAATTTCCATTTTCCTCACTGTAATTTCAGGCACGAAATATAACCGTGTGCGTTGAATTCAAAAATTCTGATGAAGAAGGAGCCAAGCCCGTGAAGGTGAGCCAAGTCAGCTAGGGAAGGCGGGGGCTTTGTTCCTTGTGCCGTGGAGGGGCTTTTTGTGTGAGTGTGGTTGAAAGAAGAACATTTCAATACATTTGTTTTGGATTTTCTAAAATGCCCCTGATTTAACAGCCATCATTAACTAAATCTTTTAGAAATGCCAATTGTAGCTCTCATAGCTTTTCATGATTTGGTATAAAGGAAACTATTTAACATGAAATAAAGATTTCCCTCTGGAAGTATCTGCTCTTTTCAAAGATCATCCCAGCTCGGGGCTCAGAGAGCTTTGTTGGAAATGGCGTACCTTGGCCAGCTTCCCAGTGGCCTGTGCTGAGCGCTGGCCTGAGAGCCAATATAGTGGGCCTGGAGATGCTCACGTTTAAGGGAAGGGCAGTGATGAAGGGCCCGAGGGACTGGAAAATGGCTCTGGAAAAGACAGTCCTGGTTGTTGATCACATGATTTAATAAGATCAAATAAAACTGTGAGGTTTGTATGAACTGTTTTATTTTAACCTATAAAACTGTGAGTGGATGGCCTTTTGTTTAGAATTTCTATTTGATATATACTATTTTTTATCTTAGGGCCTTCAAACAGCATAAAGTAATCTATGAAAGATTAGGGAGGAAATTATTTTTAGTGGGCCTGCTGCCAGAGCCTAACCGGTTTCAGTGAATCGGGAATGAGAACAAAGTGAACTTCTAACTAACCCCATCATTACTTGAGATAATCTCCTAACACAATGCATCAGGTACAAATCATCTCCTCTGATTTGTGCTACCAACAAGGTTGGTAGCATTGTTCAGAGGAGGGATGATCAATTTGAGAATGAAGGAGTCATGCAGAGTAAAGAGAAAGAGCTCTTCAGAGTAATCTTGAACCGCTCAGGGTGAGTAGGCACTGTAAGGAGCTCCACAGCGGTGCTCACATTAGGAGAGAAAATCCAAGTGAAATTTAATTGTTGAGCAAACACGCGCGGCCTGTTACAGCAGTGTTTTCACCAGGATAAATCTAGGAAAGAGGAGTGATCGCAGGTATGTGGATTCCACGCTTCACTGAATTCTAACCGCACAGAGATGCAGCAAAGGCAGCTGTCAGACTCTGTAAGCAGGACCCTGAGCTTTGGACCGAAGAGGCTTTTAAACTGTGCTACTAAGAAATGCCCGATCTCATTCCCCAGCCTGATTAGGGGCTGGGGCACCATAACAGTACAATGTGGTAAAGACTGGAACCAGACCTATGCTGCCAGCTCAACATTCAAGCAGAGAGCTGGCAGGCCTAGGGCTGGGATCCACGCAAGACTCATGGTCACCCAGGATCTGAACTCTGGACCATGGGCTTCTTCAAGAAGCCACTCTATGGGGATGTGTCTTGAACAAGTTAGCACTGATCTCTTGGTCATCAAAATCCAGATAGGGCTGAGAATGTGGCTCATTGGTATGGTGCTTGCCTAGCATGCACAAATTCCTGGGTTCAATCCCCAGCACTGCAAAAAAAAAAGTCAGATTGGTCCAAGTATTTGACTCTCATGAAATATCTATAAAATGAATCAAAACTTTCTTATTTTCATCCTCATGCCATTGTGTAATAAATGCAGGGCAGTACAGCAAAGAATTTCAAAGTTAACCAGATGCCAGGTGAGCCTGGCAAGTTATCATAAAGTGTGGCTTTGTCTGGGACTGGTGACTGAAGAGTTGGGATCTTCTTTTTCCTCTCAGACATAATTGAGATGCTCATAATTGTTCAATTTATGACTTTTTCAACAGTGTATTTACGGAAAGCCTGGAGGGCCCCTCTTTACCTCAGCAGCCTACACTGCAGTTCTGCACCATTCACAGAATCCAGATTTCTCCGATGAGGTAAGAACCAGGCCTCCACTGTCCCCTGCAGCTCCTAAAAAGATGGGTGAGTGGGTCAGAAAAATGCTGTCTTGAGGGCACACCTGGACTTAGGACATGCCTTGGCAGAGACACAATCGCCAGGATGTGTCAACTACATGGTTGACAGTGCTCCTGGAAGGTGTGGCAGATCCATGTTCTCCGGTGTATGGTTGACCTTTAAAAGTGTGATATTTTGGGGGCCGGAGTGGTGGCTCAGCAGTTACGGCGCTTGCCTGGCATGCATGAGTACACAGGTTCAAACTCCAGCACCCACATACACAACTAAGTGTCGGAGCAACGAAAGCCATGTGAAAAAATAAAAATTGATTCTCTCTCTCTCTCTCTCTCTCTCATTGTCCTTCTCTCTTTAAAAAAAAGTGTGATATATTAATTGTATCATTCTTCTCAAGGGAGACTAATTTTTCTTTTATTTCATTAGTCAGTATAATAAAGATTATGTTAGGTAACTTTGCCATCATTGGCTGCATTTTATATAATGGAAAGAATAAAGGACCAGAGTAGGAGCCAGTCCTTGCTTATGACCTGCATGACCCTCATCTCAGAGTGGCAGGACAATGTCCGTCCTGCCTGGCCTCTCAGGTTCCCACTCTGTGCCAGGCAGCAGGCTACCTTTCCCACACACAGCACCTTACTTAATCCTCCAGCCGTTCTGAGAAGTACTTACTACTCTTACCTTCCTGTTTCATGGACGAGCAAATCAACTCTCAGAGGAGTCAAGTAGCTTTGCCAAGGGCACACAATAAAATTAGTCAGGATTCAACCCAAGCCACCTGACTCCAGATATAGCAGCTTCACCACTCCACATAACGCATATGGAAACGTCACTGGGTCAACAGTAATGACCATAAGCATGTTAGCTTCTGTTATAAACAGCCTCTGATGAATGAGTTTCAGGAATTAAATTTAATTTCTAACTATAAAGCAAAGGTCTGGCTAATGCAACCTGCTAATATGATGCTTGGGATTCAAAACATCACACCTCGTACGTGTGGTTCCCATTGATGCTGTAAAACATTGCCGATATTTAGTGGCTTAAAACAGCACACATGTGTCAATTTGAGGTCTGAAATGAATGTGTCAGCAGGGCCAGAGGCCTCCTGACAGTTCTAGAGCTCTGTGTGTTCACCTTTCCAAATGCTGGAGCCTGCCCCATACTCCTTGGCTTGGGATTCCTTTCCAGCTCTTGCATGACTGTCCCCTGCTTCTATCCTCTGTCCCCTCTGACTCTGACTCTCCTGCCTTCCTCCTGCAAGGACCTTTGTAATTATACTGGGCTCCCCTGCAAAATCCAGGATAATCTCCCCATCTCATTGGATCTCGACTTAATCGAATCTACAAAATCCCTTTTGTGACAAGCAGCAGCTGCAGGCTCTGTGTTTGAGGACGTGGAAAACGTCTTTGCGGAGCCATTTTTCTGTCCACTATATCTTGTTGCACATTAATCATTTCAAAACTAACTAAAGGAACACCAGTAGACACCTGCGTGACCTTATCTGCTACCTTCATACCCACTTAATGCTCTTAATTCTCTCCCGTAAATCCAGGATGGAGGGTGAGAAAAGTTAAGGGAAAGAGCTATTATCACATTACAGAATGTTTATTGTATTCATTGACCCTTGGGCAAAGCCCATCTGAGAGATGCATTTTCTGTAGCTAGATGAAGTCTATTTTTGTAAAGTAGTGTTCTGTTGTTGACTCTAGCTTTTAATCTTTCTCATTTCGATGTTTCCTATTTCCACATGAGAGCAGGTATACAATGAACAACTTGGTGATCTCTACAGTACATATTTAAATTAACTTCTTTATTATGGCAAAAAAGCTATTGCATTAATTCTTTCAAGGCACTGCTACGATGAAATATATTTGCACTATTTCTTGAGTGAAGAATATTTTAATTAACAGTTAACTGGGATTCTTGAGTATTTGTTGCTTCTTATGTGCTCTTAATATTGCCTAAAAAAAAAAAGTCTTTCTATTGCTTTGTTTATCCTTGTATAGTTTGAAGTGAACTTTGGCTTTTGTATTGAAGTAAGCATGCTCGTATAGAAAGAATATGTAAGCTTGTAGACCATCCAAATCCAGGGATTCTCAGACCTCACCGTACATCAGAATTTCCTGGCAGGCTTGTTGAAGTATAGTTTACCCCAGATTCGAGTATTCAAATGTGTCAGGATGGCACCTAAGGATTTGCATTTCTAAACAAGTTGCCATGGGACTCTAATTCCTCTGTTCAAGGGACCATACTTTAAAAACTACTGTCCTAAATCTTTTCTTGAGCAATGTGAAAATAAATTAGGCAGATGCACAGAACATCTAATAAATGCACCGATAATTGATGAGGTTATCGCCTTCTTGCTTGTTTTGGCATTTCTGGGAAGAACTGAGTTGCCAATATGGAGCTAAACACAGCCTGCCTGAAGAAACATTCAAGTTTCAGTGTTAAGTGGTCATCAGAAGACGTGAGTCCTGCAAGATCCTCGTAGTGAATGTACCACCCTCTTAGTCACCCAGACCCCCTTCGCATCTCTGGGCTTCGTTCCCACCTCTGTGCAGTCCTCTTGACAAGGCAGTGGGGTGGGGGCAGTTAAATAATAATAGGCTTTGTAATCTGAAATGTACAAAAAAATATAAAGACTCATTTCAAAGCATTCATACCCAGAAATATGCAGTAACCTTTATCAATTTTGTTTAACATCTATTTATGTTTATTTAGAGGCATTTATAGAGCTACCCCATGACGACATCATAAAAATGGCTCATAACACATTTCATATGTTTTTGCTATTTTTTTAAAGGAACAGATTCAGTGCCTAAGTTACATCACTTATTACTACCGTGATTCTTGACAATGTGCACATGAATTGCCTGGGGTTATTAAAATAGATTCTGAGTCAGTGCCTCCGGGGTGGAGCCTGACACTCTTCATCTCAATGAGCTTTCAAGTGCTGCCCCTATAACTGGTCCACCCACACTCTTTGAGGCAGGGACTCACTGTGTACTCAGTCTCTGACTGATAGTTCCCTAATCTGCCCCTTCTTTATGTTCTACCATTGTGTGTGTGTGTGTGTGTGTGTGTGTGTGTGTGTGTGCTCCCACACTCTAGTAGCATAAATCATCTAATGGGAAACCCTGGGTAATCTAAATTACCATCATTAACCACAATAAAAAAGTATAAATAGTGGTGCTGGAGCAGTGGCTCAGCGGTTACAGTGCTTGCCCGGCATGCACAAGTACAGGGGTTCAAACCCCAGCACCCACATACACAACTAAGTGTCAGAGCAACGAAAGCATGTGAAAAACTCAATAAATATGGATTCTCTCTGTCTCTCTCTCTCACTCGCTGTCCATCTCTCTAAAAAAAAGAAGAAGTAAAAGTAGCAACACATTAATGCATTTATTGCTGGCAGCATGGATATCTATTAAGAACTAAATCAATACGTCTAATACTATTAAACATGGACCTAAATTTCTGTTAAATTTTTTTTAAACAGCTATTCTTTATCTTGTTCCAATGCTGTGCAAATGATATTAATCACAGTCCAACTGTGATCTCTTTCATTTCAGGTGAAAATTGAGCTACCAACCCAGCTCCATGAGAAACACCACATTTTGTTTTCTTTTTATCACGTCACATGTGACATCACTGCTAAAGCTAATGCCAAAAAGAAAGAGGCTCTGGAAACGTCAGGTATTGACAGAAGCCATCCAGGTGGCTTTGCATGTCCTCTGACTCGAGTTGAAGAATATTGTCAAAAGCTCTGATTTGTTGAATTTTTTGGTGAAGTTAAGTGTTCATAAGTGATAAAGACCTTTATTTTAACTTCTTACCGTGGAGATTTGTGTTCCAATTTTTCTCTTTGTTGTCTCCTTGTGCAGTGGGATACGCATGGCTTCCCCTGATGAAACATGATCAGATAGCTTCTCAGGAGTATAATATCCCGATAGCAACAAGTCTGCCTCCTGATTATTTAAGCATTCAAGATTCTGCAAGTGGAAAGGTATTGAGTGATGTATAATTTAAGAGAAAATAAAAGTACTTCAACTAAATGTCATGAGATTATCTGCTTTCACTTATGCAAATGAAGACCATTGTGTATGTGTCCACTACATTTATAAATGAAATATTCCTAAAATATTCCAAAGCTCTTGTTTAGTTTATGGCTACTAGAAATGAACTCTTAAAAATGATAAGTCTGGGGGCTGGAGTGGTGGCTCGGCAGCTACGGCGCTTGCCTGGCAAGCACAAGGACCCGGGTTCGAACCCCAGCACCACATACACAACTAAGTGTTGGAGCAACTAAAGCCATGTGAAAACTCAATAAAGTTGTTTCTCTCTTTCTCTGTCTCTCTCACTGTCCCTCTCTCTTAAAAAAAATGATAAGTCTGTAATCCCAGTAACTGGGGAGGCAGAGGCAGAAGGATTGCAGGTTCAAGGCCAGCCCCAGCAATTTAGGGAGACCTTGTATCAAAATAAAAAAGAAAAAGGGCTGGGGATGTAGCTCAGTGATCAATCCCTGGTATTAATTAATTAAAAAGAGATTTGAGGACATGCTTTAAGAAATAGTAATAATAAACATGCTCCCCTGATATCATATTGGACTCATCTACCAATATTGCCAAATATATCTGCTTCTTTTCCATCTCAATAGTAACGTACAATTAATGGATTGGGATAGAAAATTGGCATAAATTAAATCACCCATTTTTTTTCCTGTGAGATTGAAACAGTGACCATAACAAACTCTTTTTTTTCAGCATGGAGGGAGCGACATCAAATGGGTTGATGGTGGCAAACCACTCTTCAAGGTGTCGACATTCGTGGTATCCACCGTGAATACTCAGGTGAGTATATTGTTCTACATTCATTATTAGCGTCTTCTCTAGCATGCAAAACATAAGGTGTCTCCTGTAGGTATGAGAACCATCATTCTGTGAGCTGCCAGAGGTAGGTGAGTGATTAATGCAAAGCAAAATGTTTAGTTCTCTCTCAAGATAGATAGAATGCCCTGACCCCCTAAGCCCAGCTGCCAGAAAACTTCAAACCAAAACGCTAGGAGAGTATTTATCAGACTGATTGTGCCTGGCAGTGTGATTTTTCTCCACTGACAACACCAATGCTCCTATGAAGATTATACGGTACACATTGTCCTGTGTGTTAAGGAATATGGAAGGGAAATTGGTAGAATTCTGTGAAATAAGCAGGAATGGCAAGAGTAAACAAAGGACATTTAGGAAGAACAAAGGAGTACAGCCCAGGGAAGTAATTCTTCAGCCTTTGTTGTATGGCCAAGGACAGCGTAACCTATAAGACTAAGATGGGAACATAGCATGGGTGCATCCAGGCACCCGCCCTGCAGAAATGCTCACCCCCCACCACAGAGAGTGCTTGTCACACAGTCATCAGAAACAAACACTTCTTTTGCTGTTACAGGATCCACATGTGAGTGCATTTTTCCAACAGTGCCAAAAACGAGAGAAAGACATGTCTCAGTCACCTACCTCAAATTTTGTCCGCTCTTGTAAGGTAAGATGACATGAGTAGCAAACTAAGAGGTGACCAGCCCTGGGGATTTTAAAATACCATATTCATATTAATTCAGCGAGTAAATGACTATATTTCATGATTTTAAGGTAGTTCTGCTAGTTGAATAAAACAAAACAAAGATCATTGTTATCCAAAATTAAAGTGGCTGAAAAATCAGAATTGATTTTCTGCAATTAATTAAATAGAAAGTCCTTGTGACATTACCTTCAACCAGGTAAAGGGGAGCTATGGTTTTCATATAGGTTCTGGAAAACAACCAGCAGAACATGTGTTTTTATTTTCCTTCCGTATTCATTTACTTATTTGACAAATTAAAATTTATATGTACATATTTATCAGGTGCAACATGAAGTTTTGAAATAAGTGTGTATTGTACTAGGGCTAAATCAAGCTGATCAGCATATCCATTACCTCACATACTAGTTATGTTTTGTGGTGAGAACATTTAAAACATACAATAAATTGTTACTATCATCCCCATGCTGTGAATAGACCTCTTGAACTTTCTCCTCTGGTCTAACTGAGCCTTTGACCAGCATCTCAACAATATCCCTTCTCCAGTCCCTAGGAATCGCCATTCTAATCTCTGCTTCTGTGAGTTCCAACATTTTTAGATGCAGCATGTAACTGAGATCATGTGGTATTTGTATCTCTGTGCCTGATTTATTTCACTTAACATAATATCCACCCAGTTCATCCATGCAGTTGGAAATGACTGAATTTCCTCTTTCTTAAGGTGAATAGTATTCCACTGGGTATATATACCACATTTTCTTTCTTTTGTCCATCTGTTGATGGATCCCTAGGATGATTCCATGTCCTGGCTATTATTAATACTGCTATAATGGACGTGGGAGAGTAGCTGTTTCTTCAACATTATGACCTGATTTCCTTTGGATGTGGAATGGGATTGCTGGACTTACGGCAGCTCTGTTTTTCACTTTTGGGGACCTCCATGCTTTTTGCCATAGTGGCGGTCTAATTTGCATTCCAACATTCTCCACATCCTCACCAGCACTCATTATCTTTCATCTTTCGGGTAACAGCCTTTCTAACCGTTGTGAGGTGATGTTTCCGTGTGGTTTCAACATGCCTTTCTCTGATGATTATCCACACTGAATGCTTTCTCATACTCCTGTGGACTGTGTCGTCTTTTGAGGAATGTCTTTCAGCTCTTTGGTCCATTTTTTAATTGTGCTGTGTTTGTATTCACTCATGATGTTTTTGTATCCCTTATATACTTTAGATATCCACCCTCATCAGATATTTAGTGGTTTGTCTAGTCATTCTGCTGATTGTATTATTGGCTGGAAAGAAGTTTTCAAAATAATTCCCTTCATCAATTTCTACTTTTTTCACCAGTACTTTTGGAGTTTTACTCCAAAATCATCATTGGCTAGATCAATGTCACAGAACTGTACCCCTATGTTTTCTAGAAGTTTTAGAGTTTCACGTCTTACATTTAAGTCTTTAATCCAGAACATTTAAATTTTAATCAGTATTTTTTTCTGCCAATTTACTACAGAATTTGTTGAATGTGGAAAAGATTCAAGCAATCATGAGTTTTCTGCCTATAATTTTGAATCAGCTCTTCAAAGTTCTGGTGCAGAATGAGGAAGATGAAATCAGTACAACCGTGACCAGGTATGCATGGCACAATCTTGGGGGAAGAAGTGTGGTAATCTGTGGTTACACAAAGCTTTGGTCACCTGATTTTAACTAAATAATGTTTACACTTGTTTTGAACACATGTCTCATATTTAATTATTTCTCACTCTTGAATCTTTACTTCTAATCACCTATTATGAAAGTTAAGTGCTAGACTTCTTTTTCTAACTTTCCTTTGCATTTTTTAAACATTTTCTTTTGAGATAATTATAGATTCATATGTAATTAAAATAATTAAAAAAGAAGAGATCCAATGTACCTCTTACCCAATTTTTCCCACTGACAACATCTTCCAATGTACACACACATGTGCAAGTGTACACACACAAAAATGTGCATTGTGTAACCTTATGATATTGGCTCTTTCACTCAGCATAATTCTCTGAAGATTTATCCAAGTTGCTCACCTCTCAGTAGTTTGTTCCTTTTAATTGACATTCCATGATAGGGACGTTCCACAGTATGTTTAACAATTCACATGTTTGCTTTTTGAAAGAGAGAGAGGAAAAGAGTGTAAAAGAGAATCAATTTTTATTTATTTTTCATCTGGTTGTGGTTTCTCCTACACCCAGCTGTGTACGTGTTGCTGGGGTTCAAACTCAGGTCCTTGTGCATGCCAGGAAAGCACTCTAACCACTTAGCCATCGCTCCAGCCCCAGCTATTCACTTTTTGAAAGGACATCTGAACTGTTTCCAGTTTGGGAATTAGGAATAACACCACTATAAATATCCATGCACACATTTTGCATAAACATAATTCTAAATCTTCTTCATTTCTCTGAGATGAAGGCCCAGGAGTACAGTCTCTGCATCGTATGATAGTTGAGTCCTAAATATTTAAGAAACTGCCAACCTCTTTTCCAGAGTAACTGTTATCATTTCATATTCACACAAGAATTTTTTTAAAAACATTGAATTTCTTTTCTTTACCCTCATTTTAAATTTGGTTATACTATACTCTTCCAACATCTCGATTCTGGCTAGTTATTAATTCAGTTTTCCATTTATAGAAATAATGTTTTGAATTAGTAATTTGATCATATCTTCCTACTGTTCATTTTTAAAAAGTTAGTCTTGCATCCTGGAAAAAGAGATATCTATTGGTAAATGTTTACAGAAATTTCCTTACAGTCATATTATTTATCTTGTCCATTGGGGGATTTTTAGTTTCTAAAATATAGCTCCAGGGTTCTGGAGGTCTTATTATCTATACTAGTTCCAGACCAGATAGTTCTGGACCCACAGTAAAAGTCCCCAGCTGTGCCTTCACCTAATGCCCTTTTCAGCTGATTATGTGAGTCTGTGTTGGTAAGACTTTTAAATATTGAGCTGATATATCCATTGAAATTCTAAGATATTTCTAAGCACTGTGGCCAGGGAGCAACTGGTAGTAATGTAAAAAAAAAAAAATCAGCTCACACCACCACTGTGACTTGAACCCCTAACCTAGCCAAGATGGGGGAAAAAACCTAACTGTATCTTAATCTAATTCTTTTTTCCAAAAGTATATATTGTGCCTATAAGTTGGAAGCCAAATTTCCTTTAAAATGGAATATGATAATTAATCAGAGGTTAAAAGTCTTCATTTTTTAAATAAAGTCCTAAAAATGATCCTTTTTTCAAGAAGACAATATTAGCAAATGCACAAACTGTAACTGAACACCCAACCGGGGAAGAACGTCTCGAGGGTGATACTGCCACCATAAGACACTACTTATTCCTTAGTGGTTTCCAGTTGGAGAATGGAAATGGCTACAGTTATTGGAGTGAGGAGAGCAAGAGAAGAGTGTGAAACTGGATCATTCATTCATCCAGTAACTATTAAACACCGAGCTTACCAAGCATCAAATGGCAAATTAAAGTGGTGCTCCTCTGTCTTCTCCAGAAAGACCACTGATCACCATTGCTTTTCCAGGGTTCTGACCGACATTGTGGCCAAGTGCCACGAGGAACAGCTCGACCACTCTGTCCAGTCATACATTAAGGTATGAAATTGCCACTCAGACATTGGTCTTAGCCCCTTGTGCGGTGTAGCTTGTCTCATTTCCTGTCTGCAATAAGTGAAAAGTTCTCTCCCGTTAGCTGGATGGTGCCCACCATGGTTAAATTCCCTGTAACAGAATGCCATCATTTTGCATTAATGGGCAAGGTGTACTGTTTATGCATAAATGTGTAAAGACTGTGTGTATGTGCAAATGAATATTTATATGGGGAGAACATGGAAGTCAACGTTGCAAATACGTGGAGTTCTTATCTTAATATGAGGAAGACTGTTCCTCAGGGTTGGTTAAATGCTCTGTGTTTCTTCTGTAATGTTTTCTTAGCTCTTTTTACTGTTTTCTCAGGCATTATTTCATTTTCCCAGTTACTGTATATTTGTACCTGCTTCTGGTATGTTAAGCCCTTTACCTTCTAGCATGATCCACTTGCCCATCCCATCAGTGTGCACTGCTTCCTCAGTGTCCCGCGTCCAGCGCTCACGTCTCTATTCTCATCCCCAGTTGGCCTGTGAATAATGCCAGTGAATTTGTGATGATGTTTGACTTTCACACCTGCTACCTAAAGTCCTCTCCTTGAACAAAAAGAAAAAAAGCCACCCAGAGATAAATAAGATTACCATCAATTGTTCCATAATGTGCAGAGAACTTATATTGCTCTTTTTTCTATGCATAAGTTAAATCCTTTTGAGACATTGGCTGTTGAGTTAAGAAGATATATTCTTTAATATTTACAGACAGACATACACTCATACATTCTAGATATCTAGAAATGTAACTAGAGAAGAACTTAGGGCTCTGGTGTTAGAAACTTGAATTTTTAAATAATATTAATAATTATAATTATCGATGTACAGTAAAAGAAAATAAGTAGGAATTGCATTCTGGAGTGAGCCCCTCTGTAATACCATCTGTTAGGAAATGTTTTCACTACTTTTATGCTATATATTTTCTGCCTGCCAGAAATGTTGGCTGTCTTCCCAAACTGAGGACATGAGCGTGTGCCCTTCCTGGAAACAGCACGTATGCTGGCAGAACTCAGTGACTTTGTGGTGATTTCCTGGCTCTATGATTTTACCTGATGAGACCCAAATTTCTTTTTCTTTTTGTACTGGGGATGGAACCCAGGGACACTCTATCACTGAACTACATCCCCAGTCCCTCTGAAAAAGGGATCTCCCTAAGCTGCCCAGGCTAGCCTCCAACTTGCAATCCTCCGCCTTCAGCCTCCTGAGCAGCGATGATTCCAGGTGTGCACCCCTGCGTCCAGATAAGACCCACATTTTAATTGCAAAAAGTCACTTCCACATACAGATACTTTTTTAGTTTATGCTCTGTTTAAGAGAGGGCCACAGACTATTCTTACGGTTATTAATGAGTTTACTCTTCAACAGAATCTGGAGAATTTTCACCCTTTTAATATATACCCCAATTTTCTGTTTCAATCTCCAAAGGGACAACGAAGAAAAGAATAGTCACTTGCCCTTTGTACACACAAATAACTTCATTTCAGTTCAGTGTTATTTTCTTCATTCCATTGCTATATTTGAAAGTCGCATTGAGGAATCTGTGATGGTGTGACTATTTTTGTGATGGTCAAGGCTACTTCCTTTTAAGTACCTCAGGTCTCAGACTCTTTATCTTTATTTATTTTATGCATGATCATTATTTCTAACCAGAATATCTGAAATTTCACGACCATTTCACTATATTATATAGGAGTTCGGTTGCTTATTTACTTTGTTTTGAAGTGCTTCAAATCCAGAAATGTACCTGTGTGGATTTTCATATTAATAGCAATTCCTAAGGATATTTTAGGATATATTTCCAAATATCTAAACTGAATACTTAATAGGAAGTGTAAACAACTTGCACTTTACTCTAGAAACTGCACCTAATTAGAAAGTGAAGGACTAGATTCTAGTAAAGGTTTACACCACATTGTAGACAGTCTGACCTTGACCAGAGTCTGAAATTTTACCCTGAGTGTGAAAAAAAAAATGTTTAACGTATCGGTAGATACTAAATCGCACACCAAGGATGAGATGTTTCCAAAAAGTGAATACTCTCAAAATATGTGCTATTCAGTGTCATTTATATTTATTCAGAAGTAAACAAAACACCATTTCAAGTTCAGTGGTGCCAAATGCTACTATCTCACTCGGTCTACAACATCCAGATTGCACACAAACATCATGCCTTTGTCAAAGATGTGTGTCTAAAGTCAGTCTAAGTAAATGCCATGGTATCTAGTGATTTGTGGCACTGACAGATTCAAGTAGTCAAAAATCTTAAATTTCAGCCCTAGTTGAAAGCCCAAGCGTGCCTGGCTTTACAAGTTAATGATGGCTTTATCCTACGCATTATCCCTAAAGGGTACAATTATATTATGCTTAAGTTTAGCTAGCTTCATGCACCAATTGGCCTTGTCCTTCTCCTTTGCAAAAACTCTGGCTCATCTATGGTGCTGACATACTGCAGCGCTTGAAGAAATGGCTACAGATTCAGAAGTCGATGTCCTCTGCCTTGAGCCATTCCCTTGTGTGCCTAGTTGTAAATTTTATGAAGAAATACCCTTCCTTGAGGCAAACCCAAGTCATGAGTAAAATATTATAATTCAGTAAAAAGCATTTTATATTGGAAATACATACATGTCCCTAAATTGATACAAATGTTCTTCAAAGATATGAAGGAATACCAAAACTTAGCTCCAAACCCATCTTTTATGAAAAGAATGTCAGCAGTCATTGTCACCATCCTCCTGCTGGCCAATGCTTAGGGACCTCTCCATAGCCGTGTCTGAGTGTGGGATGGTAGAGCCTGGGGTTGAGGGGACCGCTCCCACTGGCCTCTGGAAGGCACCGGCTTCCCCACTTGGCTATTTGAGTGGGTGCTCTACCCTTTCAGGATGAAGAATTGCTACCATGACACCCGTTACCAGTGGAAGGAAGGAGAAGGGGAAGGTGTCCTAAGTAGGTGGGTCAAAGCCCTCCGTGTCTCCTTGAACTCGCTCAATGGCTCTCTGACTCTCTCTCCATTCCTACCAAGAGACTTAGAAGGAGAGTTTAGGTGAGCCAGGCCCTACCGTGCAAAGCCCTACATAGGAACAGGTGTGTGCTACTCCTACCAGTGGGCCTTCATTTATTTCATGACAAAATCTGGCATGAGCAGATAATTTTGAGCCATGAGTTATTCATGTGACAAAATTTTTGTAGCTTTATTTTTTTTTTAAGTAATTAACTTTGTTTACTTTTTGGGTTTTGTTCAGTTCGTGTTCAAGACCAGGGCATGCAAGGACAGAACAATACACGAGGAGCTGGCGAAAAATGTGACTGGTCTTTTGAAATCAAATGACTCAGCAACAGTAAAGCATGTTTTAAAGGTAATTAATTGAAAGACAGTTGATCAGTTGTTGGTACTAAGGCCGGATCTCTCCTTTTACCTGGAAGGTGATAGGACTCATTGATTTTCAGAGATTATTTTGCTTCTAATTTCTGACATAAGATTCATAATGAAAGTGTTGCACATAAAAATATTAAGCTAAGGATATCTGTGCCAACAGGAACAGAGAAAAGTAGATTGGACCCACGTTAAGTGCTTAAGGAAAAAGTTAGAATAATTGACCATTGAAAATTATCTAAAACATTCCAAAGTGCTATGTGTAACACAAATGAAGCTTTGGGAGGTGGAGTTTTAGCCACAGTAAGAGGAAAAGTACCAAGAAAAGGATCAATGATGTTGTATGAATGAGTTCACTAACTACAGAGAAGTGGAGGAACAGCTGTTCTTCAGTCTCAAAGAGTTCAAACACATGAAGAGATGGTGGGAAGCTTGTAAAACAGAAATTCTAAATTATTACGGAATCCTGAGTTTAGGCCTAAGCTAAATTTAATTATCTACTTGGACTTGACACATGAACAACTGATAGGAAATAGCTAGAAAAAGAAGCCAGGATCAATAAGCATCACCAAATTTATCCTAGGTGAAGTAGTTTGTTCTTTTGAATTAGCCTACAGGTACATTCATTCCATTGATTCAACAAATATATCTCAAGGGCCTCTCTTGGCACACTCCAAGACACTTGAGATGCATCGGAAAACACAATAAAAACTTCTTCCCTTGATGAAGAAGGGGAATAGAAACAGATTGCAGATGTAATTTACCAATATATTATAGTGTACGTTAGAAGTTAAGAAGTATTATTGGTAAAGAAAGGGTAGAACGGATAGGAGGAGCCAGTGTGCAGAGAGAAAGGGTCAGATTTGAAATCTCAACCAGGGTGGGCAGGGTGGAGAAGGCACAGAGGAGCAGAAAGTGTAAAGGAGGGAGGGAGGGAACTGGCCGTGGGATCCTCCAGTAGAGCACTGGAGAGAGAGGGAAGGACCTCACAGGGACCAGTGCAGTGTGGGTCTCTGGGAGCTGATGGTGGGGTAAGATGGAGGCAGAGAAGCCATTTCTTTCTCTTTTAACTAAGAATTGATTCCTTCATAAAATCGCAGCTGCCTCTCCTCCTCCTCATCTCAGTCAATCCTCTGGAGTTAGGATTGTGTGCTCAAACATTCATCACACAACACAATACTACCTTAAAAGTGGCTATAATTCAAATGTCCATGACACTAGAGCCAATAAGTAAATGGCCATTGTCTATGTGATGTGGTGACAATGTATGACACCCCCTCTGCTATATGCCTCAGAATGTGCATCCTTCCTTAAGTCCAAGGAAGAGAATATGCCCAGAGGGAGCCTCACCGCCCCTTCTAGACCTGGAAAGCCCAGGAGCCTCCACCTCAAGAGCTGGTTCCAGGGCCTGCATAGACCTCTCCTACGTTCCTTCCCATGGAGCAGATCTTGTTGTCTGAGTACAATGCTAGACCCCAGGAAGGAGCTGTTCTTGGCAGGAGGGAGAACAGGCTCATGGGAAGCTCTTGAAGTGCAAGCTGGCCAGCCCCACTTGGGCACCAGGCCCCTACAGGACAGAGCCTGGATGAGAAGAGAGAGAGGCACAAGGACCCTGCACTGCCAGGACTCCACAATCTGGTGTGGCATTCCAGATGGTATGAAGTTTTATTTGTCAAAGTAGGAGGACCAAACATACTTTATTTAGCTCTTTGAAGGTTTGACTTTTAACTTCCAGATGTTTAAATTTAAGACCCTTTTTTTTTAACACTCATCTATAGCTCTGAAAATCTTAAGGATGTGCTTGCTATAAAAAGTTACAGTTTGGGGCTAGAGTGGTGGCTCAGTAGTTACAGTGCATACCTGGCATGTGCAAGGACGCAGGTTCAAACCCCAGCACTATGTACACAACAAAGTGTCAGAGCAACGAAAGTCTCATGAAAAACTAAGTAAAATTGATTCTCTCTCTCTCTCTTTTTCACTGTCCCTCTCACTTAAAAAAAAAAGTTAGTTTTATTGTGTGAAACAAATAGAATATCCTATGAATAAGCAATAAAAAAATTTATCAGTCATGTCAAGTAAACTAGTAACTTGTTTTAATCTAAACATTTTTTGAGATGATTGAGAACCAAAATGTCTGACCTGTATATCATAACATCATGGAGAATATATTATTGCCCTGGTTTATTTAGTTTCAGAGAAAGCGTGATTAAGATAAAGGTGTTGCAATATTACCTATTGTGAAGAACAGAATTATCATTACATTTAATAAACTGTCATTGCCTCTTCCTTTTCCTGACAGCATTCCTGGTTCTTCTTTGCGATTATCCTCAAATCGATGGCACAGCACTTGATTGACACAAATAAAATCCAGGTGAGATCAGGTGTTAAGACAGTCATGTCATAGGGTCTGGCAATCACACAGATGAACAGGCTGTCATTAGTTCCATTTGTATTGGCTTTGTAAACCTTAGCAATTTATGTTAATTGTTTTTTAAGTAGGAGAAATAATCATGTATGCCAGTACAGGCCCATTCAGAAGCAGATGCCAGGACAAAATTATAAGCGCAAAAGATTTACTAGGCAAAAAGAGGAACAGGGAAAGGGAATAAGAAGGTCTGATGCCTACGAAAGAAAGCGAGGAAGGAAGGAGGATTGACTCGAAAGAGCCTTTCAATGAGGAAGCTTTAGCTGGTCAGAGGGGAGGCTGAGAGCAACGAATGCTCCATAAGGTCTAGCACTAGGACCTCCCCTTGCTCAGCCTTGGAATGGAGTAGCTTGGGTGAGTGTGGCCTTGACGTGCTGGTGGACAGGTCAGCTTCTCACATTCTTCCCAGTAGATCTTCTTGCAGGAACTTCTGAGCTATGCATGTCTGTGGCTCCGACAGCACATTGCTCATGGTTGAGAATCTGCTCCTCCAGGGCTCCCATGCAACTCTTCCTAAAAGGAAACCTAGAACAAGAGGGCTAGTTGGATTAACTACAGCTGCTGTCCAGGCACTTGGTCTCCCCAGGGGCCCAAATCATCACCATCCTCCGCTATAATCCATTTTCAATCCCTTCCCCCTAGCTCAGGGCTCTGAAGGCTCAGTAACTTGCCTTACAGTGGGACCCTAATTCCAGAGTGGTCTCAGCCTCAGTAGTCATACTGGTACTCCACTTGGGGCAGGTTGCTGCCCGTGATCACTCGCAGTTACAGTTGTTTAAAGGGGACCAAGATGCACCCAATTAACCACCTGAGTTCCACACTTGTCCCTCTCAGCTCTCAAAGGATAAGGCCAAGGTGGGGCTCTGACACTGCCCCTCCCCGTGCAGGAAGGGAGTCAGGACAGCTTTGCAGGAGCTGCAGGAAGGGAGTCAGGACAGCTTTGCACGAGCAGGAATGGCAGGGATTAGTGATGCTGTTCTGATTTTCTCTCTTTGTGGGGGAGAAGCAGTGTCAGAGCTTCTGTCTGGCTCCCCCACTAGGATAGCGCCACAGAACCAGCAGCCAAGGTGTTGTTACTCCAAATGCCAATCTTGTCAATACCTACCTTATACTCAGGACCAAGTAAATAAATGGTTCTTGGGTGGATCTTTGAACTCAGTGGACCTACTCTTAACAGAACTTTAGCCAAGACCCTGTTTTTAATCCTTGTAAGTTCCCACTCTAACAGGAAGATGCGGAGATGCCTTTGGTCTCCGGATAGGAATTTCACCTCGGATCCTTTGGATAGTAGCCTGAGTTAATGTCATTAGAGTCTTTTGGAGAAAAGCTGGTAATCATAATGGGAGTAATCATTACTAGCTCTACTTAGTCCCCTCTTCAGTTGACATGTACCAGATACGAAAGCTGACTTAGGTCCAGGAGAGAAAGGAATCAGGACTACTCATTGGAGTGACAGCCTGACCTGCCAGTTGTCCGGTCTTGCTTCTTAATGCATGTGAATCACCACCACTGCTGGTTGCTCTGTGTTTTGCCCCTGGGGATTGTGCATATCTTTAGCCAGCTCCACAAGTCACCGAGAGTCAAGTCCGCTTTCCTGTCCCTGCAACGTTGCCATTTATGATGCTAACCGCAGCTCCCTGGCTGCTGGAGATTAAGTACAACACAGGGCCTCTGCTGTGATTGGGGCCCAAGAACCCCATGCCGTTGCTTCTCCTACCCACAGACAAGGAGACACCTCTAAATGCCTTAGTGATACAGGTCTCCAGAAACTTCTTGATGGCCTTGGTGCAGAGCATGTCTCCTGGGCCTTTCTGTAGAACTTGATTCTCTGGTGGGCTTTCTGGTCTCAGTGAGTAGCCTTCCCACATGTCCATTTCCCTCCCCCTTTTTACTCTGTCCTCTCTCCTCTGCAAAAGCAAGTCAGACATTTCCAACCTTGCTTTAAGTGGCCATCTCCTTGATTCTGAGAGCCACCTCCGCCTGTCCTCGGAGGCCTTATCTGGTCCTGTGCCCTGGAAAAGCACTCCCTTGCCAATGAATTCTAACACTCCTTTCACATTCTGGCCTCTGCTGAAACTCCTTGGTGTCCAATCTCAAAGGTACCCTCCTGGCTCCTGCTGGTACATGCTAGCTAATTTGTATATCCCCTTCTAGCACATCCTCTTTCCCGCTTTATTTAGCCCAGGAAGTCCTCAGAGTCTGTCCTGATCACCAAGAGAGGAGGTGAATCAGCTCCCCAGGTGTGCCTGTTTCCTCGCAGGGCAAGGCCTTTGCAGAGTCTCTTGCATGGGAGAAGTGCTGGCTGTCACTGGAGGGACAGGACACTTCTACCAATATTGAGAGTGCAAGGCTACTTCCTCTTGGTCACCCACCCACAGACTCCAGGCTCCACCCAGAGGCTTCCAGGCCCCAGGCCTTTCCCACCACGACCTTGACCTTAGCATAACAATCCTCTTTAATATCTCTGCAGTTTCCTAACTCTTCACTCTAAGTCCTATGTTTGCTTTGGGGCAGTATCTGTTTTCCCACCTCCAGAGAGAACAGCCTCCAGCCCTGAAGGAAGAGAAAACCCTAACATGAAGAGGATCAGAATGATTCCTATCTCTCTGTCCTGAAGCCAGACTGAGAGCAGGAATCCTCACCATCTTAATCCCTACTCTGGCACCAACTTGTTAAGATGATAAAAATGACACTTGACATCTCAGGGCTGGTTTTCTCATCTGTAAAAAGAATGGATTCGAGAAAGCTCTCCTCCAGGTATCACCACCTTGCATCTGGTCACATACATAGGTCACAAAGTGAGTAGCCTAGGCATAAATGGTCACGCACAACACTCCTATGCCCACCAGTCTGTCCTCGAGCTTACTTCTCACTACTGGCTTCAGTGGTAACCCCCACACTACACATTTATTTCAGGGGTCCAACCCTTTCCAATTTTTTCACCATCTGTACTGACCACAGTAGGAAAAGATCTGATATCTTCATTTTGCATGAAAGCATTCATAGAAAACTTCTCCCAAGCTGTTCTTTTCTGGTCCTTAGAAACTGTGACGTGAATGGCTCTCTCAGCCATTAGAGAAATCTCAGTCATCAGCTTCAGGACTCAGTTTGGGAGATTAGAGGGAGTCAGGAAAGGCCCTGGTCCTCTGGACAGGCAAAGTGCGCTTAGGCCGATAGCACCCCCTGCTCCCTGGACAAGGTGACTTCCTGTTCCTGGGAACTGCTGGGCATCTTCTCACCCTCGCCTCTCAGACCACAAGGCCCTCATCACTCTCCTTATTCCTAACAGCTCCCACATGCCTGGCATTCAGTGCTTTCCTCCTGCCTACTCCTCAGGGCCTTGGCCATCTCCAAGCCCAGGATCTCCCCCTTCCTCCAGCTCTGTAGCTCAGGAAGTCTCCTGTCACCCCACTTCCAACCCTGGTGAAGGGATTCTTCCATTTCAAGCCTTCATGAAATTCTTCCAGAGAACAGTTGAAAACATCCTCCTATACTTGTCAGAATGAACGTCTTTGTGTTAAGAGTAGGGGTAGACCTCGGAGAATTGGAAAGGAAGGGATGAAGAGGGAAGAAAGGCAGTATCAAAGTTCAAGGCACTGACACCCTTGTTGCCCTTATGGAGAAAACATCAGCATGCATGTGATTCACGTCTCAGAAAATAACAAAATAAAAGAGGGAACTACAAATGTGCTTTGAGTACTTAAAAAGTGGATTTTTCCTTTGTGCAAGTGAATCATTTATCCTCATTGCCCAAGGTGCATGAAGCAAAAAAGAAACACTGTGTGTGGTTAATTAGGTTGGTTGATCTGCTGTTAATCTATTTGATTCGAAAATAAATTTTACATACGTACAAAAAGTAACCATGAGGTTGTCAAAATGCCTAGTCAGTGGTGATTGTAAATTGGCTTTCAAAACGAAAAGAAAAAGCAGTGCAAACCAGCTCCAGTGTCCCACTATTAAATCTCCATTTTATACAACTCAGCCTTCATTTTTATTCTTGCAACATGAAAGGTTGGGTGCTTGTGATTTACAAACATGCGGCCATCTAATTCTAAATTCTGTGTATCTGTGTGTATTGAAAATGTGTCTGGGTCTAACTTTTAAAGGCAACTTGTAAACATGAGTGGGTCTTATTGATCTTATAGAAAAGGTCTATATGAATTCAAGAAATAGAGACAATTCAGCTGTTTCAAATGTTCCACTCATGTACAGAAGTCCAAAAAGGACCTCAGGAAGTTCAATTCAGTGTTATATAATCTCAACGCCAAGGCCGTCTGGTGTTACAAGCATCTTAACCTGTGAAGTCTCAAGTCACGTCTTCCCTGTGGCATATACTGGAACCTTCGAGTTAAGACTAGCTGGAACTCATCCCTTCTTAGGGAACATTTCAAACCAATATCACCCCTCATCAAGTTACTCACTCATTGATTTCTAAGGACTCCTAGTTTGTTTGTTTTTTAAATCAGAACACATGTTTAAAATTTTAAATTAAGTTAATGGAACTATATATCAAAAAAGTTATAATAATATTCATTAAATTTTTGGTACTACATACTTCCTGAGAGGCAAGAGAAGGTCATTCAGATGTGAGAGAGCTTTAGATTTTTTTGCATTTTTCTTTGTACATTTCTTTATTGCTTGAATAGTTTGCAATTAATATGTGTTATAATTTGATTTTTGGTGAAAACTTATTGGCCAAGATAGAAAAGAACATTAGATGAAAATGGTGGAAACCATGACTTTGAAATATAAAAGGTTTCTATTTTATTATTGCCTTCAGGTTTGCAAAAGGGCTCTTTTTTGTCAATTTATAAAATAAGTCTATTTATTTCCCCCCTGCTTAGTATGTCTCATGCTACCTTCTAAATAATCCGTTCTTTCCGTAGCTTTCCCGGACTCAAAGATTTCCTGAATCTTACCAAAATGAATTGGACAATCTTGTGATGGTCCTATCTGACCACGTGATTTGGAAATACAAGGATGCACTTGAAGAAACAAAAAGGGCCAACCACAGCGTGGCCAGATTTCTTAAGGTACATAGGAGGCCTCATTTCTGCTCACATCCCATGACAGTGGATGCAAGATGGTCTAAATGTTAATTGATTCACACCTCTTCGACTAAAATTCAAAATTCACACAGCGAGATGCATGCTTTCATTTACACATCTTTCCTGCTTGAAATACTTCTTCTTAATTTTTTTTCCAATTTCAAATCTCATTGAAGAAACAGCAAGGTTAAATAAAAATGTCCATTTGAGTGTTGGTCAAATCACAGTATTTCTACATAATTTTAAAGAGAAAAATGAAATGTTTGGCAAGAAGTCTGCAGTGTGTCAGTATTGCTCTCTGACGTGTTTCTGCCCCTGAAGTAGCATTCAGGATCTGTGATAGCTGTACAGCAATATCAAATAGCCACCTTGGAAAACCCTTTGGGAATTTATCCCTTTTGGTACACTACCTCTAGGCTTTCTTTTACATGGTGTAAAGATTACTCATTGATCATACGAAAAAGAATTCTTAAGCATGCAGCAACTACTTTGTGAAACTGGATATCTAGAGAGGCTATTTATGTTTCTCTGGGTTACAGGGATTCCTATGTAATGGAAAAGATAAAAATGCCAAGTCAAAAGAAAAGCTCGCTTGCAGAATTACGGTACATCATGACATCATGTAGCAGATAAAGTACTTAATTAGAAAGACAATGGTTTTCTTCTCTTCCTTCTTTCATCCAGCAGAAGAGTATGATGATCTTGATGAAGCCACTTCAGTTGTTTCTTTGTCAGAACAAGACCCTACTGAGTGGCTGTGATCATTTATAAATAAATGCCAGTAATATAACATTGAGTAGCTATGGAAATAGATGGAAAATTAGCCTGAGTTGTCATGGGTGTGCTTTAATCCAGTCAAAATTCATTTTTTTAAGGGGAGAGACAGTGAGAGAGAGAAAGGAAGAGAGAATCAATTTTACTTAGTCTTTCATGTAACTCTCGTGGCTCCAACACTTCATTGTGTACCTGGTGCTGGGCTTTGAACTTGCATCCCAGCACAGGCGAGGCAGGCACTGTAACCACTGAGCCACCACTCCAGCCCCCAAAATTCATTCTTAATGTGTTAAAAATTATTTCAAATTTGGGGCTGGAGAGGTGGCTCAGTGGTTACGGTGCTTGCCCAGCATGCATGAGTATACAAGTTCAAACCCCAGCACCATGTACACAGCGAAGTCTCAGAGCAACAAAAGCCACATGAAAAACTAAATAAAATTGTTTCTTTCTTTCTCTCTCTCTCTCACTGTCCCTCTCTCTTTAAAAAAATTACTTTAAATTATACACTGTATTTGTTCTTACCCTGAATTTATATATTTTCTGTGTTCCACTCGTTATTATTTTTTTTCTTTCCTTGTTCCAGTAAGAGAAAAGAAAGGTCATTTTAAAGGGAAAGAGGGTGAAGGAGGTAAAAAATTAATTTCTAACATACTTGAAGACCTATGGGAATAAAATTTATTGCTATAATGGTAGTTTCTTTAAGTGCTTCAGAGAATAGGATTTTGGGGGGAAATTATTAATATTTCATGGATATTAATATTTCATTGAAAATTGATGTTTTTATACAATTGATAAAAATAGGTTGATAACTCTGATTTATATATCATACCTAGTATTTTAATTAGTTGCCATATGTGGACAAATGCATAAACACATTTTAGAGATTTTTAAAACACATATACAACCCAGTTAACTAAGTGGTGTTTTGCTTCAAAATGTACACTCATCTTTTATAAACTCTTTGATGATTTACATTTTTATCTTTTTTTAGCGCTGCTTTACGTTTATGGACCGAGGATTTGTGTTTAGGATGGTTAACAATTACATCAGCATGTTCTCCTCCGGGGATCTCAAGGTAGGAATCACGGACAGGAGTGACTCTGCTAAACTCTGGCATTATAATTAAGTAATCTGGTCTCCATGTATAGCTGCCTAAAAACTTAACCTGTTTTCTATATCAGGAAATAATGTCTATACACCAAGGAAGGTCCATCTACTGAGCAGGTCTCCCACATCCTTCCTTAATACAGGACAAAGGAGCAGAGGAAAGCATCTGCATTCCATTTCTACTTCCTGTGGGTGACTTTTTCCAGCTGCAGATGCTGTAGTCCAGTTTGACCTGGGCTGTGTTGCTTTTATCACCAGAAGTCCCACTTCCCTGGAAACGCTGAAGTCCTGGGAAAAATGGACAACCCGCTTGGGTCAGTCACAGTACCCAAACAGGGGCCTGCGTCAGGAAGTGAGGAAGGAACTCTCCAAATGTGGTTCCTAGACCAGCGAGGGAGCATCAGAGAACCCAGATCTCTGTTTTAATGGGTTGTCCAGGTGGTCCTCATACAGTCTCGAGTTCGGAACTCCTGAGCTGTTGTATGGCATAGATTTGAGGAAGCTAAGCCTGAAATTGGCAGATCAGGAAAGTTGTACCAGTTAAGCTTCTTCAGGTGGCAAGCAACAGAAACTGACTCCAGTTGAAGCAAAAGGAAGTCTTGGAAGGATATTGGGAGTAATAGCTTAGAGTAAGCTAAGACCCAAGTATTGAAAATAGCAGGAACCAGTGCACTTTCAGAACACAGGAATGATCACAAACGAGGGACCTTTTGGCAGGGACACTGCTCCTGCAGCAGTTGAAGATGATGCTCCTGCTTCAGTGACACATTCCATGGAGGAAGCCTGTGGTCAGCAGGGGCACCTGAATTGATAGTCTCCCATTAACCTTTACTCACCCAATGGGAAGGAGGTACTTCTCCAAGGGGAAAATATTGAAAAAAAAAAAAACCAGATATAAAAAGACCAGAATTAAATAATGACATTTTAAAGCTTTTTATGTCATGCTTAGGAGACTGAACAGTAACTACCTGGCATTGGAGATTGAGTTTTGATCAGGGGTGTCACATGATTATATGTAATTTGGTTTGAAAATCCAATTGCACTCTGAATATTTTTTTAAAGAGAGAGAGGGGTAGTGAGAAAGAGAGAAAAAGGATCAATGTTATTTAGTTTTTCATGTGGCTTCCATTGCTCAGACACTTCTTTGTGAACGTGATGCCGTGGCACGAACCGGCATCCCCACGCATACCAGGCAAGGGCCACAACCACTAAGCCACCATCCCAGCCCTCTAAATATTTCTTGAAAATGTATTCTTCATTTGTGCTTGTATTATGCATGAAATTTTCAGAATATTGATTTAGATTTAATTGCAATAGAACCAAATTCCATATTTTTCCCAAACCAAAAAGAATGAAGTTCTCAATGAAGAATAATTAACATGCAATTTAACCGTGCTCCCGTCACTGTGCTGTGCAAAGGTTAAGTCAAATACTGTCCTTGTTTGAAATGGAAGTATTTTACATAAATAAATGATGTTGCCACAGACTGTAATCCTAAGACAGCTGAGTACATGGATGCGTTTTATTTTGTAAACTGGTATTAGTGAACATAGTAATGGCAATATAGCAGTCTTAAAGAATGATTACTTAGCATGCATGAGTGTAAAAACAGAACATGGAAGTGTGTGCTAGAGGTCCTCCTGATGCAGCTGTGCTTAGTGCATGTGCCAC
>PVKS010028063.1:0-26787 GCA_004027875.1 Aplodontia rufa | reverse complement strand
CACTAGATACCCAATTAACACATGAGTTCTTCTGGGGGAAACTGCAATAGATGAAACCCATAGTAGCTTATCTATGTGTTAGCATTACCCCTGGTTATCAAAGTTTATACACATTGATTGCTACAGTTTTGACAATGTTTCCCCCTCATCTGTATCCTGTATCGCAATATACTTCTAATAAATGTGGAAAAAAAAATAAGAAAAAACTTGAGGAAAATTATACTTAATAGGCACACCCTGGAATTATCAATAATATGATTGTCTCTGGTCCTTTCAGGGAGTGGATCTTCTATTTATGGCTGGATATGACCTGTTTCAACCCTTTTTGAAGATGTATTCAGGGGATCCGAAGGTCAGAAGAGATGTTATCATAGCTCCATCTGCTGGTCGTTGTCGGACATGATCTCTGTGGTCCCTGGGGTCCCAGCTCCTCTGCCCTGTGAAAGAAGCGTCTATGGTGGGAGGACAGAGCCTGGAACTCCGTTACTCCTCAGTCCCAGATCCTTTATGAGAGGAGGATTCAGGCCCCTGACCCCACCTTCTGCTGAGACTGCCTGCGTTCAGCTGCAGTATCCATGCACAGTTTTATGAGCCTCTTTTGCAGACCTGGGGGATGCGGGTCCAGGAGAGGGAGTGTGGTTTTAAAAATGGATGCTCCCCTTCCCTCACTGCTCCCACACCTTCTTCAGGGCTTCAGCCAGGCCTTCTGGTCCTGTTTCCACTTTTGATCTCTGCTGCTTCCAGCCAGAGTATTTAGAGCTTGCTTTGAAATCCCAAAGAGGTCTTTCCCTGATCAGGCGGGCTGGGCATGTGGTAACTAGCAAGCGGATAACGAACGGAGGCTTGCTCGGCTCTCACGCCCTTGCAGTTCCTGCACCGCCTCTTCTGCGCAAACCGCTGCTCTGTGCTTGTATGAAAGCTGTTTCCAGTCACTGATCCTGCCGCCAGACAGAGCGCAGGTCCGGGAGGTGTCCTCGCCAGAACGCTGTCTTTAAAGCTGTGCAGGTTTTTCTTTGCAGAAGTGACTCAGGCAGGCGGGAGTGTAGGCTGGAGAGTGCAAATGCCGGCTGGCGGGCCAGCCGCCGCTGGGGCAGTAGCGCGGAACAAAGAATCCCTGGTTGCTCCTAAGTTTCTATTCCCCAGAACCACTGCTAAGATTAGGACTGGTGATTCACAATGCTAGTCCCCCAAACGCACCTCAAAATACTGGTGAGAAGCCGGAGATATCCTGATCAGTCACGGGGGTGGAGGGGAAGCCTTTTGTCTTCAGATCGCCATCTTCAAGTACAATCTTCTTAATATGTTGTTGAATATGATTTGCTAATATTTTATTAAGAGTTTTTGCAATTATAGGCTGGAGCAGTAGCTCGGCGATTACGGTGCTTGCCCGGCATGTGTGAGTATATGCGTTCAAACCGCAGCACCATGTATACAATGAAGTCTTGGAGCAACGAAAGCCACATGAACTACTAAATAAAAAATTATTTTTCTCTCTCTTTCTCACTGTCTCTCCCTCTTAAAAAAAACCAATTTTTGAAATTAAGACTGTCAGGGATATAGGTCTGTAGTTTTCTATCCTCAATGTGTCCTTGTGTGTTTTTGATATGAGTGTGATACTGGCTGCATAGAATGATTTTGAAAGTGTTCCATCCTTTTCTATTTCATGGAATAATTTGAGAAGCAAAGGTTTGGTGGAATTCATTTGAGAATTCCTCTGATCCTGGACTTTTCTTTGTTGGAAGACTTTTTTTTTTTAAGAGAGAAGGACAGTGAGAGAGAGAGAGAGACAGAGAGAATAAATTTTTTAAATTGAGTTTTTCACATGGCTTTCATTGCTCTAATACTCAGTTGTGTACATGGGTGCTGGGGTTTGAATCCGTGTACCTGCGCATGCTGGGCAAGCGCCGTAACCACCAAGCCACTGCTCCAGCCCCCTCTTGGTTGGAGTTTTGTCTGGACATACGAGATTGATGCACTCACAGAGCAGGGCTGTGTCATAGTTTTAGGTGGGAAGTTCAGCTCTAATCAGAATTTGGGACTTTGTTGAGTAGTATGTGCTCTGGAGAGATTAGGTCAACACACTGCTGGGGCCAGACAAATGCTGGTCTTTGTTAGGAGTCTGGATCTCAGGAGCCTCCCAGAATTCTACCCACAGGGCAGGGGAGCAAATTCCACAGGTCTCTCATACTCCACTATTCAAGTATGCGGCCTTCCCAGGCTCAGTGTCCAAATGTAATCACACCTGCCTGTTCCGTTTCCTGACCCTTTTCAGCTGGTCATGGGAACCTTCAGACTCAAAGGGAAAGTGGGTTTCACTCCCCTCCATTTCTGATTTGAATCCTCCTGGGTCCAATCTTCTCTGTACCTCTCTCAATCACATGAAGCCAGCTACACTCCAGGCCACACGGTAGGTACTTGCTAAGGGCAGTATCTGCTGTACTCTCCTGGGCTCATCCAGTGGCCTCCTCAAGACAAAGGGTGGCCTCAGCTCACCCCTTGCCAGAACACCAGTTCACTGTGCAGCCTCGGGTCAGCTGAGTTCAGGCTGCTTTTCTGTTCTGCAGGATTTTCCCATGCCAGTATGCCTGCTGCGTTTCCCTCTATGTCATCTCACTCCTTTGCAGTGAACTGGTCACTGCCACAACCAGGGTGGCTCCAAGGTATTTTTTCTTGTTCTTTGTTCAGTGCTTTTGAATTTCTGAGTCTCTAAGACTTTCTGACTCTCCAATATTGAATTTTAGTGAGATCCCTGCTTCACCCACCTTATTGAGACACAGTACTCCTGCTGCATGAATCTGAGCCATGTAGCAACTGGAAACGCAGCCTTCCTCTCATTCACCATCTTGCGCTCAGATATTGCTTTTAGAAATTATTAGGTGGGACTGGAGCAGAGATCAAACTAGGGATAATTATTTTCCACTACTGAGAAAAGAGCATGCTGTGTACTCTACCTTGTAACCGTGAGTCTGTGGTTTTCTAACCTGGCTGGTGGGGTAAAGGCTATATTCTCAGTACTAGTTGAACACTAGATTCTTTAATCTTTCTTTAATGGCTCTTTCCCTGGGCCTGACACATATGCAATGATCAGTTGTCATTTAATATCCTTTGTAGAGACTTAAGGGCCAAATGTTTTCTCTCATATGTGGAAGCTAGTGTAAAACCTAAGACAGGATGATAGTCAGCTGAGTTTCATCATAGATGAAAATTCACATAGACTGGGGGAAATCATATTCATGAAGGTGGGGGGAGAAGGTAGGGAGGAAGGTAGGGGAGGGAGGGACAAGGGGGTTATCAATATAATTGGGAATACTCAACTCCCATTAGAAGGCTAGCTATACACAGGCAGGCAGAGAAACTCAGAAATGTCAACAATTATTGGACATGTATATGTTCATTCCAAACTATAGTAAGGGGGTATTACAGAGGAGACATGAGTTTAGGGAATGGATAAAGGTGGGTTGATCCTGGTCTAGGATCAACCTTAACTTACTATCTCACTATGTCAATATCCATGTGTGCATGAATATGTATCAACAATTCTCTGAAATATGGAAGAACATGTTGAACTAATAATAAAATATCTTTTGTAGATCTCTGGAGTTATCTCTGTCCATTTCCTCCTCACTGTACTCTTGACAGTGACTTCTAATTATGTGGCTTTGAGTAGATTCTTAGTTTTGTCTCCCAACCCAGGTAGTCTTCAAATTTCTGCCTGATCTCCTCTTCCAGTGCAGAAGTTTGGAAACTTTCTTTTTTTTAAAGAGAGGAGGAATAAGGAGAGTGTGTGTGAGAGAAAGGCAGAATCAATTTTATTTATTTTTCATCTGGTTTTAGTTTCTCAGACACTTTAGTTGTGTATATGGAGCTGAGGTTTGAACCCAGGTCCTTGCACATGCCCGGCAAGAGCTCTACTGCTGAGCCACCACTCCAGCCCCAAGTCTGGAAACTTTCTTAAGAGCACACTGGGACAATCATTTGCCTTTGTTGTCTGATGTCCAGCATCTTGAAAACTTTGTTTTAATATATTTTGTGTTTTTTGTGGTTTAGATGCAAGAGCAAATTCAGTCTCTGTTACTCTATTTTGTATGCCCCACTGTGTGTGTGTGTGTGTGTGTGTGTGCGGTGTTGGAGAATCAAACTCAGGGCTTTGTACTTGCTAAGTATGTGTTCTTCTGCTGAGCAATATCCCCAGCTTATCATCATCACAATTTTAAGTACTGAAAAATATAGACAATAACTAAGAAAGGCATAAAATTAGCTATCACTGTATATTCTAGAAACAACTACTGGTAACTTTTTTTAGTGTTTTCATCCATAAATCTTGTCTGCAATGTGGTAAAAATGGCTTTGGTGGCCAGATAGATTTGAAACTAAGCCTGCCCTTTATTATTTGTATCATCTTTTATAGGTCACTAAGCTTCTGAGCCTTGGTTTTCTTATTTATAGAGGGAGGCTTTTCGAGATGCTGGGCCACCTTGCCTTGCAGTATTATGTGGAAGCATGGCTCCCCTGGCCAGCCAGGCCACTCAGATGTGAGCTGTGCCCTGGTCAGAACCAGCAGCTCAGCTGCCAGCAGCAGCTCACCTGCTGCTGCACCCCAGCAACCAGGTCTGACAGCCCAGATGGCCTCTGCCGCAGCTGTGTGGCTGCGGGCTCTGCTGTCAGGCACATGCTGGATCATGCCGTCACTGGGGGCTTCAGTGGAAGAAGTAACACAGAGCCCTCAGCGCCTGATGCGACTTATCAGGAGTCTCAAGGAACACAGCCTGCATAGCAGCCTCAGCAGAAGTTTGGCTGTTGCTTCTGCGAGATAAAACAGTTTTGGAGTGCGCACAGGGCCAGGGTGACATTAAGCTCTGTGAGCATATGAATGAGGTGCTAAAACAGTGAAGACTTGCAAGGGGATTTGTGTAATTAAGAAGTTTAAAATGAAACTTTGAAGTTCAAAAATTTCAAAGAAATGGAAAATCAGCTCCCTCGACCAAGTTACTTTAGCATAAAAATGTAATTGATAGTGAAAGTATAAAGTGTAAAACCATCAGTTAAACCTCTCCTTGGTTATTAGTAGCTTCCTTGCTTCAGAATGACAATGAAAGAGGGTGTTCTGACTGCACAGAAGCTCACTGAGGTGGTACCGAGTTAGGGGGTTGGCAAATGTTTGTGTGGCCTCCTTAAACCAGCTCTTGTGATGTTATCATGTGTGAGTTAATTAGAATCAACTGATTTTCTTCCAAGAAAAAAATACAGAAGTAATGGTGCACATCTCATAATATGCTACAGGGACTAAAAAAAAAAATGTTTTTAAGATACCTAATACAGTGTCAGGGACATAATGCTTGTCTGAGAATGGGTAGTTCATTCTTATGGTCCAGAATTAGAGGAAAAAGAAGGCAGAGAGAAGCAGAATTAAGCGTGAAGATAGTAATTTGTGAATCCTGGGAACAATAGCATCGTCATGGCACTTTTTGGTATTTACATACTTGATGCTTTTGGTGGCAATTCAGAGAGATTTATAGCTGGCTTGCATGGGAAATGGAGCTGATATGGAGGAACCCATCCACACCGAAGATGAGGATGAACAGATATCAGTGTGGCATAGTAATGATTATCATAAAATGGAAAATCAGAGCTATAGGGCTTGACTTAGATGTTGACCCATGCATCTCTAAAAATAAAACCTATTCAGTTTTCTACATAGATGAAAAATAAACCCATTTAGACATTCTAAGCTCCAGCGGGCCAGTTCTTTGGTTCTGGAATTACTTATTTTCTGGACAGGAGGGGAAATTGGAATGGCTAATTTTAGCATAAGAGGGTTGAGCTGAAGGCAAATTTAAGTTCTTTTTAAACTCTAAGAGCTGTGTGAATAATGTGATCTATCCTTTTTATTCTCCCTTGATGGCTTTCTTTATATCATCAAATTACATCATTTGCTGTTGCTACTAGTTAAAGCTTTTAACTTCCTATCTTGGTTGGGCCAGACATGGTGTGGAAGGTGACCTAAAGTCAGTAATTTGGTCTCTGGCTCCTAAGTTATCACTCTGTTGTCTTTCTTCAGTAGATAAAAGGGGCCCCTGAGCACTGTCGTCTGTTGAGTGACTTTCATTTATAACTTTCAAAGACGTTGTCTGCAGGCTTAAAAAATTTCCCAAGGTGGAAGTTTTAATATTCAGAGGTGCAACCCGCTTTTGCAAACTGAATTCTTTTGTTGCTGATAAAAATCAGAAAAGCTCTAGAGTTTGGAAGAAAAGATTCTTGTTTTTGAAATTGCTTTTGAAATCATGTGTTATTGTCAGGAAGATGTTCACTTGGTGGATAATGGTGACAATTTCCATCACCCAACCTGCCCTGTCACAGGGGCTCAGTGTTGCCTGCTGGGTAAGTTAAGGGATCTTTGTGTTGCCTTTTTTTTGGGGGGGGATTTTTAATTTATTTTTTCATCTGGTTTTGTTTTTCTGGCTGGGTTTCGAACCTGGGTCCTTATGCATGCCAGGCAAGTGCTCTACTACTGAGCCACCATTCCAGACCCTTGCTTTTCTGAGCTGGGGTTGGATATTCCAAAATCTTTCCTCCAAATCAACATAACCAGCCTGTGGTGTATCTTAAAAAGCAATCTGAGAATCACCTCAAACTCCTCTCTTTTTTGGTACTGGGGATTGAACTCAGGGTCACTTTCCCACTGAGCTACATCCTCAGCCATTTTTTTTTTAAATGATTGAACCCAGAGGCGCTTTACCACTGATCCATATCTCCAGCCCATTTTAGTTTTGATTTTGAGTCAGGCTCTTACTAAGTTGCTTAGGGTCTCTCTAATTTATTGAGGCTGGCTTTGAATTTGTGTCCTCCTGCCTCAGCCTCCTGAGTTGCTGGGATTACAGGCGAGCACCACCTGGCTCAAACTCCTCTTTCTTAACATAAACCCCAGGTTTATGTGTTTAAGGAAAGACATGCCATCAGCACTAAGACTAGGGACTATGGAAAAAGGCCTCACTCAAGGAAAAGAATGCTCAAATTTGAAGCTTTTCTTTCATACTGTGATGCATGAATTCATACAGGGTACTTAAGCTTTGTCAACACTGACATTCTGTGCTGGGTGAGTTTTTGTTGGGGGAGCTATGCTGCCCATTGTAGGATGCTAGCATCATCCCTGGTTTCTATTCACTGGAGACCAATAGCACCCCTTCCCTTGCCCAAGCTGTGTCAGCCAAAACTGTCTTTAGGCATTGCCAAATATCCCCTGTGTGAGTGAGCAAAATCACTCTTGATTGAGAACTACTGGCATGGTATTTAGAAGCTGGGTTTTGGAAACAGGCAGAACTTGGTCAAATTGACAGGCTCCCTGGCTGCTAAGCTACACAGCTGGCCCACTGGTCCCTGCTGAGAAGTGGCAGTGGAGGGGTGGGCCAGCAGAATGGTGGCCTGGGTAGTTTGGAGGGTGGTGGTGCCACACTGAGCCTGCCACACTGGCTTGGGCCTGAGCAGAGGGGAGCAGGGCTGGGCGAGTGGACCTGTCACACCTGGGCACGGTGTGGACACCTGATGTAGGAGCCCCCTCCATGCAGTGCTGCAGCTTCGGACCCCTGAGTGTGCATCATCTGCTGACTGCAAGCTGTTGGGAAGCTGTGACTACAGATGAGTGGTGAGAAAATTAACAGGGGCAGACATGCGTGGGAGTTTGGACTCAAGAGTGAACCAATGGATCCCAAGCTCAGAGACCTAAGGGATGAATGTTTTCTCTCATGTACGGTAGCTAGAGTAAAGTCTAGGAAAGGATGAAAGCTAGCTAAGTTCAAATAGCAATCTTAACATAGGTGAAATTTCACATGAGCAGGGGGAACCATAACTATGAAGGTGGAGGAAGAAAGGAAGGAGGCAGATGGGGAGGGAGGGATTAAGGGGGTTATCAATGCAACCGGAAACTCTTATCTCCCATGAGAAGCCCAATTATACACAGGCAGGTAGAGAAACTCAGAAATTTCAACATTAATACACATGTATATGTTTATTTCTGTCTATAACATGGAGGTAATGCAGAGGAGACACGAGAGCAGGGAGTGGACAAAGAGGGGAGACCCTGCACTAGGATCGGCCTTAATGTACTTTGTCAATATCCATGTATGTATGATTATGTAACAGTGCCCTCCCATATGTAAGACTGTGTTGAACAAATAATAAAAAAAGAGTTAACCAATAGAGTTAGCAAATTTCCAAACCTTAATTAGCACAATTTTGGAGGAATAGCACTGATACTTTTCCAAACCTTGATTAGCATAAGTTTGGGTGAATAGCATTGGTACTTTTTTCAGACCCTGATTAGCACAAGTTTGGGCCAATTGCATTGATGCAAATGCTATAGACTAACACATTCAGAGAAAACCTGCTAGCGATTTCCCTCTTGCTGTGCAAGAGTTCTGTTCCTGTTTCTGTTCTTCGATAAATCCTACTCTACTCCTCCTGGTCTGTGGATTTCAATGGTGAGCAACTGAGGTCTACTGCAACAATGGAGGGGATAGCCTGCCATTAAGAGCTACAATAATTTTTTTCTTTTTAAACCTCCTGTGCGTTTCTTTTCTTTTTTTAAGAGAGAGAAAGGGAGAGGGTGAGAAAGAGAGAATCAATTTTTTTTTTCATTTTTCATCTGGCCATTGTTTCTCTGACACTTCATTTTGTATGTGGTGCTGGGTTTTGAACCTGGGTCCTTGCATACACCAGGCAAGCGCTCCAATGGCTGAGCCACTGCTTCAGCCTCAACTGCAACAATTTTTGTTTGCAGAGGCCTACAGCTTGTGCAGACCCCATCTGCCAGCAGAAGCCGAGAAAGTCTCGTTTCAAAATGTGACATTTAGGGGCTGGAGTGGTGACTCAGCTGTTGGAGCATTTGCCTGGCATGCACAAGAACCCAGGTTCAAATCCTAGCACCAACACAGCTAAGTGTCTGAATAAACAAAAATTGATTCCTTCAAAAATTGTGACATTTATCAGTGGTCCGCTTTGGGGATAGTTAATTGATTTAGTAGCTCCATCTACCAATGCTGGCAACAGCACAGTGCCTGCTGAGGCTTTTTTCTTGTTACTCTCCTTCCTTCCTGGATTTCCAGTCTTTCTTTCCCATCAGATTCTTTAGACCCTGATCTTAGATTGCACCAAGTATTCTGATTTGTTTACTGAGATCTGATTTTGTCTTGATTGGCTTGGTTCCTGTCCTGTAATCTAATGGCAACACCTTTATTCTACATGGATGGGCTTGGGGTGGAGAAGGCCTGAGAAGCATTTGTAGGTTTATGCTTTAGCTATCCCAACTACCTTCTTTTTTTGAAATTTAATTTAATTTAATTTAATTTTTGAACAACCATACAAGTTTTTAACAAAATAACATAAAATGTGTATATATTCTGGATATTACACTTACCCCCAGGAGTGACCCCATTACCCTCCCTTATCCCTCCCTTCCCCTTCCCTCAATAGCTCTAAAAAAAGTATTATGTTGTAAAACATTACATCTTATCTGGATTTAACACATGATAATAGACCAACTTTCTAACTGTCCAGGGTCTAGTCCCCACCTCTACAGATGAGTGGAGACAATTGACCTTTAGTTCTCTGGGTTAAGCTGATTTTACTCAGCATGATCTCTTCCATAGCCATCCATTTACCTTCAAAGGCTGCAATATCATTGTTTCTAATTGCTGTGTAATATTCCATGGTATAAATGTATCACAGTTTTTGGATCCATTCTTCCAGTGAGGGACATCTGGGTTGTTTCCATAGCCTAGCAATAGTAAATTGTGCTGCTATGAACATAGATATTGCTGTGTCACTATAATGTGCTGATTCTAAGTCCCCTGGAAAGATACCCAGGAGTGGAATAGCAGTGTCGTATGGTGGAGTCATTCCTAGTTTTTTGAGGATTCTCCACACTGCTTTCCAGAGGGGCTGTACCAGTCTGAAGCTCCACCAACAGTGTGTTAGTGTGCCTATCTCTCCACATCCCCTCCAGCATCTATTATTGTTTATTTTCTTAATCTTTGCCATTCTGACTGGCGTAAGGTGATATCTTAATGTGGTTTTCATTTGCATTTCTCTGATTACTAGAGATTTAGAGCACTTTCTTATGTATTCATTGGCTTGATCAATATCCTCTGGTGAGAAGTTTCTATTTAGCTCTTTGGCCCAACTACCTTCTTAACGTCTGCTAGATCCTTGAATTCAAAGAAGCAGGAAGATTTCAGGTCACACTAAGAAAAAGTTTGGAACATCATGATTAGAACCTATTGGAGATAATTTTCTTGGAAATGGATTGTAAGTGAGAACATGGCTCCTGCTTGAAGTTGTCTAGATACAATGTTTTTGGAAGAATAAAGGTTACACTTTTTCCAATATTTCTGTTACGATTTGGATGTAAGGTGTTCTCAAAAGTTCCTGTTAATGCAGGGATATTCAGAAGTGAAATAAATAGATTATGAAAGATATAACCTGATTGTCCATCTTAGTTTGAAAGGACTAACTGGGTGGTAACTGAAGGCAGGTGGGATGTGGCTGGAGGAGGTGGGTCACTGGGGGTGTGCCCTGGAAGGGTGCATCTTCTCTGTGACCTCATCCCGCCTTCCTGTGTGAGAAGCAATTTTTATTTAGTTTTTTTATGTAACTTTCATTCCTTGGACACTTCATTGTGTACGTGGTGTTGGGATTTGAACCTGTATACTTGTGCATGCCAGGCAAGCGCCGTAACCGCCGAGCCACCATTCCAGCCCCTCCCATTCCCTTCTTGTTTCCTGACCCTGACATGGGCTGGGTAGTTTTCCTCCACTGGGCCCTTCCTCCATGATGTGCTGCTGCGTGTTGGGTCTGGAGCAATGGAGTAGGCCATCTACGGACTGAGGCCTCTGAAACTGTGAGCACCAAAGAAACTTTCCTTCCTCTAAGTTATTCTTGTCAAATATTTTGGTCATGGCAATATAAAGGTAACTAAACCAATTATTAATAGAAAGTAGAGTGAATTCTAAACAGTAGTAATGTGCTTCACTCAAAAAATCAATAATGTTAGAACCTGATATCGGGAAGGTGAAACAGAATTGGAAGGTAAATTTGAGGTCATCTGATTCTGTCTCCTCCAAAACATAGGCATCCAACTTCTCTACAGCATTCCTGATTTGTGGGCTCAATGTCTGCCTGAATACCTTGAAAGACGGGGCTGTCACCGAGTTCTCAGATAGTTCATTATATATCACATGCTTGTGAGAAAACACTGTAAGCACAATAAGAGACCAAAATCAACTTCCTTGAAGCTACTACCTATGTATCTTTTTTTTAAAAAAAGTTTTATTTATTTATTAAACACATAGAGGGACAGAGAGAGAGAGAGAAAGGAAAAGAGAATCAATTTTATTTAGTTTTTCACGTGGCTTTCGTTGCTCCAGCACTTTGTTGTGTACGTGGTTCTGGGGTTCAAACCCGTGTCCTCACACATGCCAGGCAAGCTCAGTAAATGCTGAGCCACTGCTCCAGCCCCCTGTGTATCTCTTTATGGTTTCTGAAACTACATTAGACTAAGTCTCAGAGGGACTGCTGTCTGTGCTAGACTCCTTTTCAACAAGTTAAATCTCCCTTTGACCATTTTCCTCAGTAATTGGCCTTCTTAGGCTATCCTCTTGCCTAGCTGTAGACATCACATTCCAGATGTCTCAGCACTTGAGAGCTCCTTTATTAATCTAGCCCACTCTCCAACTTACTGTCTGAGTAGACACAGTACAGGACTGACTAGAAATGATCACATTTGTTTATCCACTCCCTAGGTGAAGGACTTTGGGTTGTTTTTGGCAAAGATAATGGAAGCTGTTATCTGGGCATGGTGGCACACACCTCTAATCCTAGCTACTCAGTAAGCTGAGGCAGGAGGATGGCAAGTTTGAGGCTAAACTTCTCAACTTAGTGAGACTCTGTCTCAAAATAAAAAAGAAAAAGAGCTGGGGAGGTAGCTCATTGGTAGCGTGCCTGCCTAGAATGCGCACAGTCCTGGGTTCAATCCCCAGTACTCTAAACATTTGTGTGCACGTTTTTGTGTGAATGTGGGTTTCCTTTCATTTGGGTAAATATCTGTAAGTATGTCATCCGCAAGCCCATGATTAGCTTCATATGAAACTGTCAAACTCTTTTCCAAAGTTCCAGTGCCATTTTGCATTCCTGCGACCGACGTAGGAGAATTCCAGATGCTCTGTGTTCTCACAGCTCTTGGTATTGCTAATTTTTCTTTCTTTAGCCATTCCAGTAGGGGTGGTATCTCACTGTGGTTGTGACTTTCACGTACTTAATGATCAATAACATTAAGACTCCTTTCATTTTGATGTTTTTTTAAAGAGAGTGAGAGAGGGAGGGAAGGGGAGAGAGAGAGAGAGAATCAGTTTTATTTATTTATTTTTTCATCTGGCATTTGTTTCTCTGACGCATAGTTGTGTATGTGGTGCTGGGGTTTGAACCTGGGTCCTTGTGCATGTCAGGCAAGTGCTCTAACCATTGAGCCACCACTCCAGCCCTCATTGTGATTTTTACCTAGTCTATATGTCTTCTTTGGTGAAGTGTCTATTCCGATGTTTGCCATTTCCTTTATTTACTTTTTAAAATTTTATTGAGGAGTTGTGTTGTTGTACAATCAAATACAGATGTAGTAACAATATGATATGTCACGGATCATTTGGTTTCTCAGGGAAGTAAAGAGTAAGTTATATTGTTGATTCTCCCCTAGATCCCTCCCTATGATCCCTCCCTCTCCTCTCCCTTCCACCTCTCCCACACCCATATCTATGTGTTGCTTCAACTTTAGTGAGTCTAACACATGAGCTTGACCTTTCGCCCAAGACTGGGTTTTGCTGTAGCCTCCACAAATGAGGAAAGCATTTGACCCTTGAGTCTCTGGGTTTGGCTAATTTTGCTCAGCACAATTTCTTCTATTGCTATCCATTTGCCTTCAAAGGCTATAATATTGTTCTTTTTAATAACTGAGTAGAAATTCTGTCTGTCTGTCTACCTATCTATCTATCATCTATCTTTTGGATCTACTCATCCAGTGAGGGGCATCTAGGTTGATTCCATATTTTAGCTATTGCAAATTGAGCTGTTATGAATGTTGATTTTGCTGTGTTGCTATAATGTGCTGATTCTAGCTCTCTGGAAAAATTCCTAGGAGAGGGATAGCTAGGTCATATGGTGGATCCATCCCTATTTTTTTGAGGAGTCTCCACACTGCTTTCCAGAGCAGCTGTACCAGTTTGCAGTTCCACCAATGGTGTGCTAGTATTCCTATCTCCCTACAACCTGTCCAACATCTATTATTGTTTATAGTCTTCATCTTTGCCAATCTGGAGTGAGGTGAAATCTTAATGTAGTTTTTTTTTTAAAAGAATCAATTTTTTATTTATTTTTCATCTGGCCTTTGTTTCTCTGACACTTAGTTGTGTATGCGATGCTGGGGTTTGAACCTGGGTCCTTGCACATGCCAGGCAAGCACTCCAACCACTGAGACACCACTGCTCCAGTCCCCTTAATGGAGTTTTGATTTGCATTTCTCTGATTAGTAGTGATTTAGAACACTTTCTCATGTATTAATTGCTTGCTTGATTTCCTCTGTTGAGAAGCTTCTGTTTAGCTCTATAGCCCATTTTATTGATTGGATTATTTTGTGTTTCTGATATAAAGTTTTTTGAGTTCTTTGTAAATTTTGGATATTAGTCTCCTGTCAGAGAAATCAAGGCCATGATTACGTTCCATTCTGTAGGTTCTCTATTGACAGTTTTGACCAATTCTTTGGCTGAACAAAAGTCTTTCAGTTTAATGGCATCCCACTCATTGATTTTTTTTTTTTTTAAAGATTTTTGTTTTTGAAGAGAGAGAGGGCAGTGAGAGAAAGAGAGAATCAATTTTATTTAGATTTTCGTGTGGCTTTCATTGTTCTGACACTTTGTTGTGTGTGCAGTGCTGGGGTTTGTGTACGTGCTGCTGGGGTGTGAACCCACATCCTCACATGTGTCAGGCAAGCACTATAACCACTAAGGCACTGCTCCCACCCCCCATTCATTGATTTTTTTTTTTTTAGGGAGAGGGACAGTGAGGGGGAGAGAGAGAGAGAGAGAAAGAGAATCAATTTTATTTAGTTTTTCACCTGGTTTTGTTGCTCTGACACTTAGCTGTGTATGTGGTGCTGGGTTTTGAAACCTGGTTCTCCTTCATGCTAGGCAAGTGCCATAACCACTGGGCCACCGCTCCAGCCCCCACACTCATTGATTTTTTAACTTTTGGTTAAATACTTTTGGTTAAAATATAGACTGGGTAGCTTATAGATAAAGGAATATTAGGCATCTGGTAACGGCTACTTTCTGGTTCATGAAGAGCTCCTTATAGCTGTGTCTTACATGATAGGAGAGGCAAGGCGGGGTCCTTTTTTATAAGGGTGCTAATCCTATTTATGAAGGCTCTACCTATCATATAATCATCTTCCCAAAGGTTCCACATCTCTCTTTTTGTTTTAAAAGAGAGAGAGGGACAGTGAGAGAGAAAGAGAGAATAATTTTTAGCTTTTCATGTGGCCTTCATTGCTCTGACACCTGGTTGTATATGTGGTGCTGGGTTTTGAACCCATGTCCTTGTACATGCCAGACAAGCACCTTAATGTGTGAGTCACTGCTCCAGCCCCCGTGCTGTTTGTTTTCTTATTACATTCTGAGAGTTATTTTATATGTTTTGAATACCATTTCTTTGTCAGATATATGATTTGCAAATATTTTCTTTCCACATTGTTGAATGTCAGTGGTACAAAGGGGAGTGTTTTACCTTGTTTGCAATCCAAAACGCATTATTCCTTTCACTAATAGGATATTTGCTTTTATCAGGTTAAAAAGTTTCCTTCTACTCCGTGTTTGTTGAGAGTTTTTGTTGGGATTGACTTTGAATTTTTTTCAAAGGTATTTTTTTCTGCATCTGTTAAGCTGATCATATGATTTTTCTTTAGTTTCTTAATGAATTACATTGATTTTTTAAAATGTTAAATTGGCTGCATGTTCAAGAGATAAATTGCAATTGGTATCTTTCTGATTTATTGTTGATTTTATTCTCTGATTTTTTAAAAAATTATTTTGAACTGGTACAAATTGTCCGTGTTTATGGGGTACTATGTGATGTCTTAATACATTTTTCATCTTTTTTAAAGTGCATTTTTGATGAGGGCTTTTGTGTCAAGTTTCCTGGGGTATATTGTTCAGAAATTTTCTTGTAATGTCTTTGTCAGAGCATCAGATAGCTTTAGTTGGACTAATAGAATGAGTGGAGAAATATTTCCCTCTCTTCAATTTCCTGGAAAAATTTGTGCAGAGTGATATAATTTCTTCCTTAAATGCTCAGTGGAATTCACTAGTGAAGCCATCTGAGCCTGGAGTTTTCTTTGTGAGAAGATTCTTGAATTGCCAATTAATTTCTTTAATAGGCACCAGGCCATATTTCCTTCAGTATCAGTCTGGCAGGCAGTTTGTCGATTTTATTGATCTTCTTTAAGAATAGGGTTTTCTTTTCATATATTTTTCTATTGCTTTTCAGTATGTTTTAAACTAGTGATTTTTTTTATACCTACTCTTTATTCTTTCTTTCTTCTTTCACTTGGGATTTAATATTTCTCTTCCTCTTCTAGTTTCTTAAGGTAGAAGCTGAGGTCAACTGGTTTGAGATTTTTTTTTTTTGTTCAATGGGCATTCAGTGACATCAGATTTCCCTGTGAGTGCTTTTTTAGCTATATCCCAGAAAAGTTGGTATTGTGCTTTCATTTTAAATTCAGCTCAAAATACATTCTAATTTCTTTTGTGATTTTCTCATTTGACCCATGAGTTATGTAGACATACATTATTTTCCAAACATTGGTGTATTTCCCAAATACCCTTCTGGTATAGACTTATCTTAATTATATCATGGTGAGAGAAAATACTTGATATAACTTTAATTCATTAACATTTGTTAGCCTTTATTTTACTACCCATATGATCTATCTTGATGGATGTTTCATGTCCTTAAATGGAATGTGCATTCTGCTGTTGTTGGGTGGAGTGTTTTATATCAATTACCTGGTATTTGTTGATAGCATTGTGTAGATCTTCAATATCTTCACTAATTTTCTATTTGTTTTTTTGATCGCTAGGACAGTAAGTTGAAATCAACAATTACAAACTGCAGCTTCATTTTCCTCTTCTGGTTCTATCCGTTTTTGCTTCTGTAATTTGAAGCTCTGTTGTTCAGCTGCATAAACATTTATCATCGGGATGTTTTCTTGGAGAATTGAGCTCTTTATCATTATGTGATGCCCTTTTTATCTCTGGGAATATCCCTTCTAAAGTCTGTTTTGTATGATGTTTATATAACGTCTAAAACTGTCCTATGATTACTGATACATCTTTTATTTTTTTAAGAGAGAATCAATTTTATTTAGCTTTTCATGTGGCTCTTGTTGCTGCAACATTTCATTGCGTACGTGTTGCTGGGGTTTGAACCCATGATCTTGCGCATGCCAGGCAAGTGCTAAAGCTACTGAGCCACCACTCCAGCCCACTGATACATCTTTTATCTAATCTCTGTGTATTTAAAGTTGGTTTCTTACGGACAACATATCATTGGGTCTTGCTTTTTAGTTCCAAATATAGTCTGTTTTATAATTGGTGTGCTGACTTTGCTTTAATGTAATTTTTGATATGGTTGGATTGAAATCTATCATATTGCTAATTTTCTTTTTTAAAAAAGTACAATCTTATCCATCCCAGAAATCACAATTTTTTTGGAGAATCAGTTTTATTTATTTTTTCATCTGTTTTTTTCCCCCCTGACACTTAGATGTGTTTGTGGTGTTGGGGTTTGAATCAGGGTCCTCACACATGCCGGACAAGTGCTCTACCACTTTCTATTTAATTTATCTACTTTTGTTTCCTTTTCCTGATTTAAGTTAATTGAGTAGATTTTTTTGGAGAGAGAGAGAGAGGTTGAGAGAGAGGAAAGAGAGAATAGACTTTTCTTTTTCATCTGACCTTTGTTTCTCCAACACTTGGTTGTGTATGTGATGCTGGGTTTGAACCTGGGTCCTTGTGTGCCAGGCAAGCACTCCAACTGCTAAGCCACTGCTCCAGCCAACTATTTTTCGTTTCCAATTTTTTTGCATTAATGGTTTATTATTTGTACATTTAAAATAATTTTTAAGTGATTGCCCTAAGGTTTACGATATACATCTATTATGGACTGATGTATTTTGTGCCCCTCTAAAATCCATACATTGAAGCCCTAACCTTCAATTTGGTGACATTTGGAGATTGGGTATTTGGGAAGTAATTAGGGTTACATGAGATCATGCAGATGGGAGCCTGGTCTGGTAGGATTAGTATTCTTAAAATAAGAGACACCAGAGGGCTTACTCTCTCTATACCATGTGAGAACACAGTAAGAAGATATGTCTACAAGTCAGGAAGAGAACCCTTTGCAGAAACTGAATTGGCAGGCACATTGATCTTGGTTTCCCAGGCTCTAGAACTATGAGAAATAAAATTCTGTTTTTTAAGCCACTAGTTTATGGTATTATGGTATTTTATTATGGCAGCCCAAACAAACTAATTCATTCATTAATTAATTAGAATAACATTCTAAAATTTGAGTTTAAAAATAACCAGAAGGCAGGCAAGGTGGTGCATGCTGTAATCCCAGCAAATGGGGAGGCTGAGGCAGGAGGATCATAAGTGTAAAGCCAGCCTCAGCAACTTAGTGAGACCCTCTCTCAAAATAAAGAATAAAAAGGGATAGGGATGTGGGTTAGTTAGTGGTTAATCACCCCTGGGTTCAATCCCCAGTACCAAAAAAAAAAAAAAAAAAAAAAAAAAAGGAAAAGGAAAAAATTAATCAGAATATACTTTTGAATAATGTGGCTTTCTGTATAATGTAAAGATCTTATAACACTATACTCTCAGGTCCTTCTTCTCATCCCTTCATTGTTTTCTAATATTTTACTTTAATACATGCTATGTCATATTTTTATTATTCTTGCTTTGGGTAGTCAGTTTTCATTTAGACAATGAAAATAAAAATTTAATTGTATATTTATGTTTATTTATTCCATTTCCAGGACTCTTCAGTTCTTTGTGTAGATCCAAGTTCCTATCTGGTATCATACTCTTACCTAAACAGCTTCCTTAAAATTTCTTTTTCTTTCTTTCTTTCTTTTTTTTTTTTTTTAAGAGAGAGGGACAGTGAGAGAGACAGAGAAAGAGAGAACAACTTTATCGAGTTTTTCACATGGCCTTAGTTGTTCCAACACCTAGTTGTGTATGTGGTGCTGGGGTTTGAACCTGGGTCCTCGTGCTTGCCAGGCAAGCGCCAAAACCGCTGAGTCATGGCTCCAGTCCAGCTTAAAATTTCTTATAGTGTGAGTCTAATGTTAATAATTTCTCTCAATTTTTGTTTGTAAAAACATTTATCTCTCCTTCACTTTTTTTTTTGGTACCAGGTATTGAACCCGGAGACACACTTAGCCACTGAGCCACATCCCCAGTCCATTTTTTTTTTTTTTGCAAATTAAATTTTGAGACAGGGCTCAAAATTCAGGGCCTCGTGAATTCCTGAGCCTGGCTTGAACTTTGATGCTCCCATCTCAGCCTCCTGAGATTGAAGGTGTGTGACACCATGCCTGGGTTTTCCTTCACTTTCTAAAGGATATTTTCACTGGGTATAGACTTTTTGTTTGGCCATGCCTCCTGCTACCCCCTTACAAAGTGTCACACCACTGTCATTTGACTTGATGTGTTCTTTTCCTTTTCTTTATCTTTTTCTTTTTTAAAGAGAGGGACGGTGAGAGAGAATCAGTTTTATTTAGTTTTTCACGTGGCTCTCGTTGCTTCCACACTCTGTTGCGTACGTGGTGCTGGGTACAAGCCCGCGTCCTCGTGCATGCCAGGCAAGTGTCGTAACCTCCGAGTCAGTGCTGCAGCCTGAGCTTGCATATTTTCTGAAGGAAATTTGCTGTAGTTCTTTGTGTTCCTCTCTATGTAGCATGTGCTTTTTCTCCAGCTGCCTTCTAATATTTTCTCTTTGTTTTTCTGTTTCAGCTGTTTGAATATGAAGTGCAATGATAGGCTTTTATTTTTTAATTTTTTTGCATTCATCCCATCAAATGACAGGTGTTGGCACTAATTTTGCAATATTCTTCACTTTCTTTAGATATTTCTCTACCTTAGTCTTTCTCTCTTCATCATGAGAAGAGTTAGCCTTTTTGAGAACATATTAGACCATTTGATACTGCCTTCAGCTCTTGGACAGTTTATTCTGTTTTTATCTCATTTTTCTCTTCATGTTTCAGTTTGGGTAATTCCTATTGACCTATGTTCAAATTCACTGATTTTTTCCCCAGCTGTGTCAGTCTAATGACTAGCCTGTTGAAGGCATTATTCATCTCTATTACTGTGTGCCTTCTTTCTGGATCTTCACTTGGTTATTTCTTATGACTTCCATCCTTCTCCTGAAGTAAACTACCTCATCTTGCATGCTATCCCCCTTTTCCACTAGAGCCTTTAACATAGTTGTTTAAAATTCTTTCTCAGGTCCAACATCTGTGTCATATGCATCTCATTCCACTGGGGACTTTATCTCTTGACAGTGTTTTTGTTTCTTGCCTTTTTTATATGCTTAGGAGTTTTGGGTTGAAAGCCAGTCAGCTTTAGGACTATAGAGAGTGGAGTGAACAGTTTTTATATTTGGGGTACCTTTCTTTCTGCTAGGCTTTCACTAGAGTGGTTGAGCCAATCTGGTCAGGAGCTGTGTTGGGTTTGGAATTTATTTTTTCTGCGGTCACTGTCTGTCTTAGTTTGCTAGGGCTCCTAAACGAAAGACCATACATGGGGGCTGGAGCAGTGGCTTAGCTGTTTTGGTACTTGCCTTGCATGTGCAGGGATGCAGGTTTGAACCCCATCACCATGTACACAAAAAATTGTTGGAGCAACAAAAGCCACATGGAAAATTAATAAAATTGGTTGACTTTTTCTCTCTCCCTCTCACTGTTCCTCTCTGAAAAAAAAAAAGATCACATATGGAATAGCTTAGACAATGGAAGTTTATGATCCTGCAATCCTGGAGGATAGAAGTCTAAAATCACAGTGTCTGCAGGTTGGTTCATTCTGAGGACGGTGAGGGACATTTTCTTGGCTTCCATCCCCATTTTGTAGGTGGATATATTCTTGTGTGTCTTCATTTCACTTGTTCTCTATGTATGTCTGTCTCTGTATCTACACTTTCCCTTTCCAAAAGGGGATATAAACCATATTGAATAAGCCATCCTAAAAAGCTCATGACTGCCTCTGTAAAGACCCTATCTCCAAATAAAGTTATACTGTGAAGGACTTTGGACTCCAACACATTTTTTCCCCTTTTTTGGGGAGGCAAGGGGACGATTCAACCTAGAACACACTCAATGTACAATAGTCTTCAAATTCCTCCAGCTGTTCTTTATGTTTGAAGTGGGGGCTGGTTTGCAGAAAGCTTTTTCTTTTTCTTTTTCTTTTTTTTAATAAAGAGGGAGAGACAGAGAGAGTGAGAAAGAAAGAGAGAATCAGTTTTATTTAGTTTTTCATATGGCTTTTGTTGCTCCGAAACTTTGTTGTGTACGTGGTTTTGGGGTTTGAACTTGTGTACTCGCGCATGCCAGGCAAGCACCATAATCACTGAGCCAGTTCCAGCCCAGAAAGCTTTTCTTAGCACATGCTCTGCTTTGGGTCTTCCTTTTGTCCCTCTCCAGCTGTAAACAGCTATTATTTGTTCCTTGGTGATGGATCACCTGGTGATGGGAGTGGGGAAGGACCATGTGTTCTGTGGTTCTGACTAGGTCTGTCTCAGACAGGCATTCCGTCCTGGGCCTTGAGGATGGGGCTCTAAGGTAGAGGAGAGAGCTGATGGGCTGGGTCCAGCATGAGTTCCTGCCCTTTCCTTAGGAGTACAGATGTTTACCCCCACTGTTGTCTCCCCTGAGCTATAATAGATGTTTATGCTCAAGGAGTGATAAGACTTAATCCTTTCATAATGAGATAGGCTGTGGTGATGACAACAGCAGCCCTACAGGGTTGTCATGATGAAATGGTGTGATTTAAGCTTAAAGCATCTTATTAATAGTGTGACAGTCGCTTATTGCACTTCCTTCAGTAGTTTTATTCTTCCACATTTTCCTTTCGTTAGTAAGGCTGAGTTCCTACCTTCCACATCTCCATCTAGTACATTACCAGTGCTCATTATTACAGGGAAGAACTTAGACAATTTTCAGAAGAACAAAAATATTTAACATTCAGGGCTGGAGTGCTGGCTCAGTGCTTGGAGTGCTTGCCTGGTATGCTTGAGGACCTGGGTTCAAACCCCAGCACCACATACATAACCAAGTGTTAAAGAGACAAAGGCCAGATGAAAAAAATAACAAAACTGATTCTTTCTTTCTCACTCTTTCCCTCTTTATCATATATATATATATTTAATATCCTAATTGAAAGCCTATTCAGCATTGTGTAATTTGGAGTGACAATCTTTCATGGTAGCCATTGGGATATGGAAGATTAACCCAAGAGCTATATTGTATCTAGTGGGGTATTTACTCTGGGGCAATGAATTAAAATCATAGTTTAGAGCAGAAATTCTAATTGGGAAGGTGAATTGCAAGACTCTAAGATATAAAAGTTAAGACCACAACCATTCGCAGCACAGACAGGTAATACTAGTGATATTAAAATGACAAAAGCTGTGGATACTTTGATGATTCCATGGCCAACTTAGGTGAAAATCATTATTTAGGGGATGTGGGAGAATGTAGGGAGGTGGGGACCTTCTGATGGTGAAGAGAAGGGTATAGTCACCCACCGTGTGCCCTTTAGAAAGTTTGGGCCCCACCAGCTTTTACTTAAAGGTGAATATGGATGTCATTTCTTTCCAGTGTGTTACTAATGATTGGAGTACGAAGTAGGGACAGGAGATAGGCTGGGGAAGAGTACGTAGAATATGAAGGGAAGGACACTTCTTTCTCACATCTGTTATACAGAGGAGACGTGTTAGGTGGTCTGCCTCTTGATTCCTTAATTCCCTAGTGGAAAAGGAGATTAATCATTTTTAAGGTAATTAATAGGAGCACTGAACCTTTTGTTCACAGGTATACAAATCATTAATGGAGCAAGGTACCAGCTGGAGGCAGGTGATTTTCCAGCTCCTCTAGAGAATTCTTTGGGAATGAATATTTCTCAAAATTTCATGCTTCATTGTTACTAAAAAAAGGAGGTGAATTCTAATACAGGTGTGTACCTACTTCTGGTGTTATAGTAGTGTCTGGTGTCATAGAAGGGGCCCCAAGTGGTCTAGTCCATGGATTATGTGAACCTCTGCATTCTTCAGGCCCATTTCAATTTCTTATCTGCCTAACTCAGCATTTGGTTTTTCCTTCCTACTCTGTCTCCTTACTATTTCTCTCAGACATGATAGGATTGATAAGCTAGCTCAGGTCCTTCACATTTCCCCATATCAGATTCAACTCTTAGTGAGGGGGCCTTTCCTTGGGGACAGATTTGTTACCGATCCAAAATTTAGGCCGTCTTTATTTTTTCAAATGTTACTCTTGGTCTTCAGGTTGGGGTCTAGTGAGCATCTCCATGGAACCCTTGAGTGCTATGGGAAAAATTGACATTTGATGAGCTGAAAAATTTCCACAAATGAGAGCCAGTCTTGGTCAAGAATCTCTCTGTTCATCCCTCCTTCTATTCTTCCTCTTCGTTGGCTTTGAGAATCTGCTATAGGCTGATTTCAATGACCATTTGGTTTCAAGATGTAAGCACTCTAGGTATCCTTAAGCTGAATCAGAGGGAGAAAGATGAATGAAAGAATGCAAAGCCAGGCATCATACTATGTGGAATCAATATGCTCAAATAACAGTGGGAATCGTGAAAGCTTTTCTACTCCTTTCCCCTGCACCCCCTGCTTCAAAACATGTGTTAATCTCAGGTCTAAGCCTCTACAATGCAGAATCAGTGAGCGGGAGCTGTGTGTAGGAGGCTATATTTATATGCCTGTATTTTGGATATCTCACCTGTATTTTTATAATTAAAAAAAATATTGGGCTGGAGCAGTGGCTCAGCAGTTACAACGCTTGCCTGGCATGTGCAAGGACCAGAGTTCGAACCCCAGCACCACGTACACAACAAAGTGTCAGAGCAACAAAAGCCAGATGAAAAACTAAATAAAAATTGATTCTCTTTTTTTCTCTCTCTCTCACTGTCCCTCTCCCTTAAAAAAAAAAAAAATGCTTTTTCACCAGGCAAGGTGGTGCATGCTTGAAATTCCAGTGACTTGGGAAGATGAGGCAGGAGGATCCTATGTTCAAGGTCAGCTTCAGCAACTTAGTGAGACCCTGTCTCAAAATAAAAAATGAAGAATGGGCTGGAGATGTAGCTCAGTGGTTAAGTGCTTCTGGGTTCAATACCTTGTAGAAAAACAAAAAACAAAACAAAATCATAAACAATAAATCAACCCTGCCCCCTGGAAAATAAAAACTTTCTGAAGCTCTTCCCTTCTCTTTCTCCATTCCCGAAGAACCCTGTTTACTGGCTTGGGTTATTTTTCAGCAGTTGTTTAAATCCAAGACAACAGGACAGATTCATTCTAACGTTAATTAGTTAATTCAACAAATAGTTCCCAAATGCCCTCATTCAGATGGCAGAGATCCTCGAGGAGCTATGCATTAGAGAAAAACTTCCAGTGAACTGACTTCCTGGGAGCTTTTTGCTCAAATTTATGGAGAAAAACATACCCCCCTGCCAATTTTTAGAAGTCAAACTTTGTTTTATAGCTGTTATAGAGGCTCTACTTCAATCTAAAATGGCACAGCTGTTGGTAGGTCATGTAGTGGGCAGTTGTCCTGAAGACTCTATTGGATGTTCTGGATGCTTCTCAAGTCAGGAAAATAGAACTCACAACCTACCACTTCCTCTCACCTGTCAACACACACTGGCATGAAAATACTTGCAGGAGAAGGTGGCATACTCCATCTGGTAGTCCAAGATGGAAACTTAGGAAATATTCTCCATTTATGCCTCATCTCCACCTTCAGTTGACCTTGTTTATCTCATTCTTTAAGAATTTTACTAAAACATAATCTCTCAAATCTGCTTCTTCTTTCTTATGCTTTGTGGTATTATCCTCAGTCATTCATCATTTCTCACTTAAATCACTGTCATAGTTTCTTAATTAGTTTCCATCCTCCTTCCATCCATCCTCTAAGAGCAGTGCCTGACAAACAGTGGTTACTCTTGAATTTTTTTGGGGGGAAAAAAAAGGAACTTTGATGATATATTGGTTACTTTGCACCAAATTATCTTTTATTTTTGGTATTGGGGATTGAACTCAGGTCTCTGCCCACGATGACTCCACCACTGAGCTACATTCCCAGCCCATGGCTGCCCAGGCTGGCCTGACTTGTAATCTTTCTGCCTCTGGCTCTGGAATAATCAAGATTACAGGGCATGTGACCACAGCTGGTTAGTAGCTACCCTCATCTTTGCCCAAAACTGGAGACAACCCAAATATCTCTCAACTGGGGAGTGGACAACTAATGAGCCAATTTGGTCCCAAATTTTCTTGATCTTAAATGTTCAGGAAGACCCAGGTTTCTCTTTTATTTTCCATTTGTCCATCTCCAGACCTCTTTTTAGTGCTAAAATGAAGTCAACATTTATGTTCTCCATTCATTGTGGAAAAAATTGTTGAACACTTTTAAATAAAAAGTTTTATTAATTAAGCCCTCAACTGTGTTCAAAACGTTATTCGTTAATTCTGTACACTGTATCTTGTGGCTTGAGAGTCACATACTGTATGTAATAGATCTCTCCATGAACCTGTGGCTACACTATAAAAATCACTCTTTTAGACAATGTCCTCTCCACCATGGGGAAAATACAACCTTCCTATGTTAAGCAATAAAGTCTAAGTCTTCCTTCAGCAGAGCCCTGGTAATTGCACTTGATGATAAGATGATTGCCATCTGCGATTCAATTTATTTTTTAGTATTTCAAACTTTATTTATTTCTACTTTATTTTATTCAGAAATTTATTTGTTGAACAATCAAACAAGCATCTAATGAAATAATATAATATACATATAAATTCTGAAAATTAGATTTACCCCCAAGAGCCCCCCCCATGATTCAATTTTTTAATTGGTTGGAAACTGTCTCTCCAGCTTATTCTTCTGTGTTCCCTGATAAATACTCTGAATTCTCATAAAAATGCATACTCTTATCATAGGTGCGTAAATATTTCCTGACTCTGCACCTATTTTGCTCCTCCTAGTGATATATTCTTTCCTTTGTATTTTTGTCTATTGAAATGCTAACCCACTTTTAATTCAACTCTAGCCATAAAACTTGTCTTAGTTCATTTTAGGCTGCTATGACAGAATACCATTAACGGGGCAATTTACAAAGAATAGAAGCTTATTTCTCAGGTTTTTAGAGTGGAGGGTCTGGTCTCTATTCCCAAGGTGGTTCGGGGAATGCTGCATCCTCCACAGGTGATGGGAAATGTTCATCGCATGGTGGAAAAGGGGCTCAGCTCCCCTTTACCATGGCAGGAATGCCACCTATGAGGGCAGATCAATCACCTCTCAAAGGTCCCATCTGTCAGCACTGTTAAAATGGCAGCTACATTTCCACACGAGTTTTGGACCTTCAGACCATAGCAAAACTCTTCCAAGAGTCTTTTGTAGTATATCATCTTTCCCCTGAAACAACTGAGTTTTCTGTTTCTTTCTTTTACCATGCTGTGGAGGAATACAAGCATGTTAGCTTCTTTTCTAAAGAGTTCTACCATCTTCTTTTTTTAAATGAGAATGAGAGAGAAAGAGTGAATGTGTGAGAGAAAGAGTCATTTTTATTTATTTTTTCATCTGTTTTTTGTTTTTCTGACACTTAGTTGTATATGTGGTGCTTGGGTTTGAACCTGGGTCCCCACACATGCCAGGCAAATGCTCTACCACTGAGCCACCTCTCGAGCCCCTACACAATTTCCTATAGTGAGAGGCATTTGATATCTTTTCTGGTAGACTATAGTGATCTCAAGATCATAAATCATAGTTTAATCACTTCTGTGTCCTTCCTCAGCACTGGACACATCAATTATATCGGGTGCTTAAAATATTTGATAAATGGTTGACTTCAGTAACTAATATTGTGTGCTTACTAAGTGAAGGTTCCTAAGCTAGATATGGTTGCAAAAGAACAATATGGTGTGTCTTTAGTGTTAGGTAACTCTGCATTGCTGCATATATCTATAAATAAAATATTTTTTTAAATCTTAAAATACATGAAAAATAACATGCTAACTCCATATTATTCCATGGTGCACACATGGGATGGGTGTGTGTGTGCGTGGAAGTTGTGGGAGGTGATTCTGAAACTTTGTAAGATTTCCTGTTTTAACAGGAACAATGCTCATTTGGATGTCAGTTCTGGTCTGTTTGTCACACTTCTGCTGTGGCATGCTGAGACTTTGAAGTATTTGTGTGGTGCAGAATAGGGGTTAGTTGGGGGCAGTATTTCTGTGAACAATGAATTTCCAGTTTTTTTCAGACAGGAATGCTAAACATAGTCTGAGAAACAAAGCAGAATTATAGAATAAGATGAGCACAATGTCTGAAACACAGTTTGGGCTCACTAAATATATTTAGAAGGAAGCAGAAAGCAGGAAAACAAGCAAAAAAAAAAAAAAAAAAAA
>PVKS010028062.1:0-26848 GCA_004027875.1 Aplodontia rufa | reverse complement strand
TTCTCTTATGATTTCCTCTGGAGATACCGTGCTTGTTTTCTTTATGTGGAAGTTATGAATATTATTTTGAAAAACTAATCATACCTTCCTTGAAAATATTAAATACAGGTACATCATTGGTATTTTGATGGGGACTGCATTGAATGTGTATATTACTTTTAGAAGTATGGCCCTTTTGATAGTATAATTTTGCCTATCTAAGAAAATGGGAGGTCTTTCTATCTTATAATTTCATTCTTCAGTTTTCTACAATTTGTTTTCATTGTAGAAGATTTTCATCTCCTTGGTTAGATTTGTTTCCAAGTAATTTACTTTATTCATTTATTTTTGTGACTGTCGTGAATGGATTTATTTTCTTGATTTCTTTCTCAGCAAAACCATTATTGCAGTATTGGAAAGTTACTGATTTTTGTGTGTTTATTTTGTATCCTGCCACTTTACTGAATTTGTTCTCAGTTCTAGAAGCACTGGTGGAATTTTTTAGGTCTTCTAAGTATAGAATAGTTGTCAGAAACAGATAATGTGATAGCTTATTTTCCTATTTGTATCCATGTAATCTCCTTTTGTTGTTTGATCAGGTTAAAATTTCAAAAATTTTATTGAATAAGGGTGGTAGTAGACAGTTTGTCTTTGTTAGGTATGGTGCTAAATTTAGGTTTCTGTCTAACCTGTCTGATATTGACATAAATTTCTTCTTCTACCATTAGTTTCTTCAGTGTTTTTTTTTCTTATCATGACTAGGTACTGAATTTTGTCAAAGGCTTTTTCCATATATATTGAGATGATGTTGTGACATTTCTTAATTCTATACATGTGATGAAATACATTTATTGATATGTGTGCGTGTTGAACCAAACTTGCATTCCTGAAATGAAACCAGCTTGATCATGGTGTTCATGAGCTTCTCCATGAGTTTTGGTATATGGATTGCTATTGTTTTAGAGCATTTTTGCATCTATATTCATCAAGGTTACTGGTCTATATGTTTCTTTCCTGGATGTGTCTTTATTTATTTTTGTTATCAGGGTGATAATTGCCTTTATAGAATGAATTTGAGAGATTTTCCCTTCCTTTCTATTTTATGGAATAATTTAAAGAGAAATAGCATTAGCTTTTCTTGAAAAATCTGGTAGAACTTGGCTAAGAATCCATATAATCATGATCTTCTCTTTGTTGGAGAGTATTTTGTTAGTGTTTCAATCTCAATTCTTGATATTGGCATGTTTAGATTTTCTTTATTCTCTTGTTTTAATTTGGTAGGACATGTATATGTAGAAATTTGTCAATAGATTTTGCAATTCATTGGAATATAATTTTTAAAAAATAATTCCTAGTGATCTTTTGAATTTCAGAAATGTCTGTAGTAATATATCCTTCTTTACCTTTAATTTTGTTGATTTCGGTCTTCTCTCTGTTTGGTTAATTTGGCTAAAACTTTATAAATAATCTGATATCAAATTATACTACAAAAATATAGTAACAAAACACTGTATCAGCATAGAAACCAGACATACAGACCAATGGAACAGAATAGAAAACAGAGACAAATCCACATAGAAAAAGTCGTCTGATCCTTGACAAATTCTAAAAAACACATTGGAGAAAAGACAGCCCTTTAATGAAGTTGTTCTGGGAAAAACATATATCAATACGTAGAAGAATGAAAGTAGATACCTATCTCTCATCATTTACAAAAATATAAACTCAAAATGGCTCAAAGACCTAGGCATTAGTCCAGAAACACTTCAACTACTAGAAGAAAACATAGGGTCAACATTCCACCATAACACAGGTACTGACTTCCTTAATAAAACTCCTACAGGTCAAGAAATAAAACACAGAATATATGTGGGATGACATCAAATGAAAAAAAAATCTGCATAGCAAAGGAAAAAATTCAAAATATGAAGAGAATGAAAAAAAGATCTTTGCCAGCTCCTCTTCCAACAGAAGATTAATATCTAGTATATATAAAGAATTAAAAAACGTAATACCAAAAATAACCAAACAAAATATCTCAATCAATAAATGGGAAAATTATCTGCATAGAGATTTCACAAAAGGAGAAACACAAATGTCTAATAAACATACATAAAAATGTTCAGTATCTTTAGCAATCAAGGAAATTTAAATAAAAACCACATTGTGATTTCATCTCACTCCAGCTAGAATGTCAATCACCAGAAAATTTTAACTACAATAATTGTTGGTGAAGATGTGACGGAAAAGGAACACTTAAATATTGTTGGTGGGACTGAAAATTAGTACAATCACTTTGGAAAGCAGTGTGGAGATTCTTGAAAACTAGGAATGGAAATACCATATGACCCAGCTGTTGCATTCCTTGATATTTATACAAAGGAATAAAATCAACACACTGTAGTGGTACATGCATACTAGATATGGACTGGAATCTCTCCAGTTGTGCTGCCAGCATCTTGATATTGGACTTCTCGCTCTCCTGAACTACAACAAATATATCTGTGTTACTTAAAAAAATTACCCAGTACCATGTTTTCATATAGAAACAGGAATAGACTAGAATACTTAACAAATGGTAAAGGATTCATACAGGTTAGTTGTTAGTTGTTGCTATTTAGGATTATGGGATTTACTCCTGTTATTCTTGGTTTCTTCCACTGAACAATCATTTTTTGTGGATATAGTTTCTACTATCTTCTTACATATCGTTTCAATCACTTCGTTCATAAGTTAAATGTATTTTACCTTCCTTATTGCTATACTTTGGATCCAAAATGTCCCCCAAAGGCCCATATATTAAAGACTTTGTTCCTATTCTATGGTGCTATTGGGACATGATGGTACTATTAGGAGATAAGGCCTACTGGAACGTGTTAGGTAACTGAGAGCACCACTTTGAAAGAGATACTAGGACCCTGATCTCTTTGTTGTCTTTCACCTTCCCAGCTTCCATGACATGAGCAGCTCCTTTGCCACATGCTCTTGCCATAGCACACTGTCTCACCACAAGCCCAAAAGCAAAAGGACAAAACTGAAATTTCTTCTTTTACGATGACTAACATACTTATTATTAATATTATTTTCTTTCACATTTAAAAAAATGTATGGTCAATTATGAGGGAACTTAGTAAATGTGTTATCCAGTCATTTTATTTACCTCAACATTTTATTGCCTGTTTATTTTTCTATTTTAGGTTTTCCCTCCTATTTTTCTCTCTGCCTTACCCCCTTCACAGTTTCCTTCTTTCTTTCCTTCCTATCTTGCTTCTTTTCCTTGCTCACCAATTCCCTTTTGCATCCCTCCTTTTAATATAATGCATTATTTTTTTTGAGCTCAAATCATATTTAGGCAGAATGTTTCCAAAAAATGAACGTTTCAAAATCATCAAGGTATTGACCACTTTTCTGTGGTTTCTATTTTCTACTATTGCTTCTACTTTTACTTTCATGTTCAGGGGTTCTGTGCAGTCCTGAAGTATTTCACATTCTTCGTCCCCACCTTCCATATGTGTGCTAGCAAACTGCTCCTACCAAATTTCAAGAAAAACGGTCAATTTGATGTTGAAATCCTTACTTTAGGTCAATTTATAAACTGCATTCAAAGTCCTTTGATGCTGCTTTATCACTTTGAAATTAGATATCATTTTCTTCTACTTCTTTGGATTTTTAATTGAACAAGAGACTGAGCTGCAGTTTAGGATCTCCTTTCAACACTAGCTCAGGAACCTCCTGCTCCTAGCATGTTGCACCTCATCTCAGCACTTTTCAAGTGCTTCCTGGAAGATAGGTGAACATTCTGGGAGGGAGGAAGTACTGCTTATGCCTATTTCCTACAGCAAGGCAGGTTGGCAGGGTCTCCCAATGCAAGTAAGAAAAGAGCTGCTGACGGAGGCTGGAGACAGAACTTTTAGGTAGGATTGTATAAAATGGTAACTTCTGTGTAGTTAAGGGAAAGATGCCTTTTTTTTTTTTCTTATCATTTTAGCATCCATTTCTCACAGTTTGCCAAATTCAAATGGGTTGTCATAGCCTTATTTTCTTTTTGGCAACTGTTCTGGTTTGTTAAGATTATAGTTGGATGTAGTATGTTAAGAGCATAATAATCCTTCCCTATCTTATTTTTGGATGCCTGCTTGGCTTCAAAAGACTGCAGTTACATGTGATAGATACTTCAACTATATATTTTTAAATCCATTTCTATTAACAATACTTTTGTTTAAAATATGATTGAAAATTTACCTATGGTCTTTATTTTTCTTTGTACTTGCACAAGCTTTTTGATTCTCTGTCTGTCCCTCTCTCATTGTGTGTGTGTGTGTGTGTGTGTGTGTGTTTTAAAGGAAACTTGGTAAGAAGCATATCAAGCATGTATAGTCTGTTAGCCCATTAGTTCCAAAATCCGCCTCCTTTAACATTCCAAACTAATACAGCTGGATGTTAAGGATTATTTTTGCCCTAGGACTAAAAGATTTCCTATGAAAATTTCCAGTGTAGTCTCCCAGACCATAGTCACAACAAGACTAATATTCCCTAAAACCTAATCTTCACTTTTCTATTTAAAGTAATACAATACTCCCCATCTCTTACCCCCTAAGCAAAATTTAGCTGAGAGTGTGGCAGTCCACCAGAATCTTCATTTCCCAGACTCCACGGAGGATGTATGAAGAAACTAGGGTCAGTGTGGTGTGAGCAAAAGTGCTGAAGGTCACCTTCACAGTTGTACATATGCAAATGTGTGCCCTGGTTCTTCCAGCCCACACTCCCTGACATTGAGACTGAATCACAGGGTCTTCCAGCTTCGACCACACAAACACTATCTAGCACTTTGGGTGATGGTAGAGGAGGAAAACAAATTGGATATTGAGTCCCTGCCACCATGGCCTACTTGTTCATGAGCTCAATAAATGAGAACTGCATCTATTTCACTTAAAAATACAGTGCCAGTGCACCATTGCATAACAGGATGACTACAGTAGGATTTAGAACTCTTTCACTGCAAACTAGTGTAAATGTTTGAGGAGTAGATTTGTTTGACCTGATTATACAACTTACACATCATGGTATTACATCAATATGTACAATATTTGAGTTTTTGTATCAAAGTTAAAATAAATGTAATATAAAAATAAAGCTCAGAATTTTGTGGTGTCTTTAATTGTCAGATTTCCCTTACCATGTGTATGACAATATAGCTATACAGTGTAGATCCGTGTTCCCCCAACGGGAGGAAAAAGGTGATAATGAACAATTCATGAACTTCTACATGCTGCTCTCCTAAGATCTGGCTCATGAGTACTAAAACTTCTTTACAGTAAAGCTCTAATGATTTCCTGGAGTTTTTGTGGCTTACGTGCTTTTACAAGTGGAATAGTAAAAGTGGATGTGTCTTTGGCTTTTTTTTCTTCTTCTTCTTTCTTTCTCTTTCTTTATAATCCCATCTGCTCTTACTTCTTTGGAATGGGATGGTTGATAGGAAATTACTAAAGAAAACCCACACTCCTGCCAGAAGATCTCATAACAGCATGACATTACTTTTCAGGAAATGTATAAAAGGACTAGAAAAACAAGAATGGACTTATAACCTTCCTTCAGTGGTACCTTCCATTGTCTCACAGAGCCACCATACCAAGGGAGGTATTTTAAAAGCTGAATTCTTAGCTCTTTGTAATAACATAAGTATAACTTTTTAAGATGGGTTTGACATCCTGCGACTATTTTTCTTTTCCTCCAGTGGAGATGTGAAGTCAGTGGCAGCTTCATAGCTTTTTATTGGATGTCTTTTGAGCATGGACTACATCAGTTTCCTATGGAGCTTGACAAAGGAGGAATGTTGGCAATGAGAAGAGCCTCTGGCATGTTAGAAACAGAAAGCAATGTATATGCTTCAGAAATAGCAAATAGCTTGCCTGCCAAACCAACCCTGCAGTGCACATGTTTCTGTGTTACAGGCCTTTCTGCCTCTCAGCTCAAAGCAGAGGGGAAGTCAGTGGAATCCTTCTGGCTTTGAGCTCTTTCTGCTGAATCTATGCTGAAAGAAAAAACCCATGACCTTCATTTCTCAGCAAAAACCTTATGCCTCACTGATTCTCATTTAAATGAAGATTTTTGTGCCCTTGCATATAAAAAGCAATGCTTTGAGGGCTTTAAGGAACAAATAAGAAATTACAGTTAAATGCAAGCATGAGTGGTTATTTGAAATCATGAGCATGAAGAATATACAGAAGCACAATTGATTTTTAAGAACAATAAACAATACTAAGTGATATGTACTGAGCTAAACAATTGACAAATTGTTCTTAATTCTAATAGTACCATAGGATACAGCATTATCTTCATTTTGTAAATGAGAAACCTGGAAGTTAGGAACACTGTTAAGGGAATAAACCTAGTAGGTGGTGGTTATGAGCTGCTAATTCAGGCCGAGTTAATTCCCAAACTCATGCTATCTCCACTATATTTTGATGTTGAGGCCTTAATTACCACACAATGCAACGTGAATCATTTAGTTTCTAGATACTCATTAAAGACCAGAGTCACCAAAGAGAAGTGAGAGTTCTGTTTGTATGAAATGAATATGATCAAGAACAGCACAATTAGATATTTTCTTTATAGGTCTTAAGACTTTCTTAAATTTTGTACTGAAATCTGCAGAAATCATTCCAGTCTTAAATCCTTATGACAGGTAATGAACCATTTACAAAATGTGACAATAAGAACTCTCCTGGTAATAGTGTGTAATACCATTTTATACTTTAGATTTGCTTCTCTGTTATAATACTGAGAATTCCAAAAGGCAAATTAATATAAGAAGAAAAAATAATCATGACAAAATTGACTATTATGACAGGAAGTAGAAAAGAAATCTAAACACCATGTAGGAACATCTGCTTTGGCTTCTTTAGAGAAAGAAGGCTTCTCTAAACCTACAAGCCTGAGTACTGACTGAGCAACAAAAAAGCGGGAGGTGGGGTGGGGGGAGAAGGAGGAGTAACAAAAGGATGGAGACTGTTTTTGTAAAGGATGTGTGGACATGAGAACCTTTGAAACCTCTGCACCGGGATTTCCTAGCAACAGAGTGACTGCAACGACAACTGCAAAAGCAGAACTGACTTTTTATGAGTGAAATTCCAGTACTCAACAAATTGATTTTGGTTTCAACTAATTGTCTGGCAAGAAAACCAAGCACTTTGTACTCTAGGTAGGAGTCACAGAATATGACTTGTACTCATAGAAATGATCCGTTCCATTCAACCTTTCAGGACATATAGATTTTCCATTTAAAATGTGCTATCTTTTGCCATTTTGGGCAACACTCTCAAATTGTTTGAAAACCTCCTGGTGTTTCTGAGCCAATATTTAGTGATGTCATTTTGATCATTTTGTTTCATAATACCCTAGACTTTCTCCTTTCCCACTGAACAATTGAAGCAGGCCTCCTAGGGTGCTAATGACCCATAGTATTCATTGTGCTGTCATTTTCCTCACTCAGTTCCACTAAAATACACCTTTCCTGACCTGTAAGCTATGTCTGTTCTTGCTGTTTGATGGTGCCGTTACGTTAGCAGATCAAATCTCACTGTGGTTTCTATAGGCAAATATATTCAATTATCCATTTACCTAACCATCCACTCACTCTTTCATCTATCCATCCAACCATCCTCCATTAATTTATTAACTCATTCATAAAATAAGCCTTTATTGAACTACCAGTTACTACTTCAGGTGCTGCAGCAATAGCTGTAAAACGTCAAAAAGGTCCTGCCATCATAGCATTTGTAATTTAGTGAATAAAGATAATAAAAGGAACAAGTAAAAGAATACGATATAGGGGCTGGAGTAGTGGCTCAGTGGTTCTAGATCTTGCCTGGTGTGCACAGGGATGTGGGTTCGTACCCCAGGACCATGTATACAACTGTGTCTGAGCAAGAAAAGCCAAATGAAAAGCTAAATAAAATTGGTTCTCTTTCTCTCTCTCTCTCACCGTCCCTTTCCCCTTGAAAAAAAATTATATGATATATACTAATATGTGCTATAAGGAAGGATAAATCTGGGTGATGGAAAAATGGGGAAATGATGGTTAAAATCTACTAAATTTCGGTAATACACGATGAATAAATTCTGAATATCTAGTGTGCAATATGGCTCCTATGGTTAATAATACTGTGCTGTATGTGAGTTTTCCTAAGAGAATAGATCTTAAGTATCCTCTTAAAAGTGAGTTTTAACTGTGTGAGATGATAGATAGGATCATTAATTTTTGTGATCATTTCACAATATGCATGCTGAAATATAACACTGAGAATCTTAAATAAAATGTATATTTCTCAAGTAAATCTCAATAAAGTTGGTTGAGAAGAAATGGTTAAACCTATTTAAAACACAAGAAATGCTTGAAAAAAGTGGGCCTAATTTACATATTCATCTATTTCTTTTTTTAAATTAGAGCATAATAGTTATAAAGAGTAATTGGGTTCATTTTGACAAAATCATACATGCGTTGACTTTGATTTAGTCCATTTCAGTCATCATTCCCCCTTCTTTCCTTACCTTCTTCCCTCCTTGAATTTTCCCTCCCATACTCTCCTAGTCTTCCTTTTACTAAGTTATTTTTTTATTTTGATTAGTGCTGTCTACATATACATAAAGTTAGAATTCACTGTCATATTTCTATATGCAGGTAATGTAATTTTGTTAAATCCATTCCACCTTTCCTCCCCTTTTCTGACCTAACTCCCTCTCTCCTTCTTCTTCTCCACTGATCTTCTCTATAACTTTATGATATCTGATCCCCTCATCTGTTGCCATCTTTTGTTTATTTTGCTGTACTTTACACATATAAGAGAAAACATTTGACCCTTGATTTTCTGAGTCTGGCTTATTTAATTTAGCAGGATGTTCTCCATTTCTATCCACTTACCATCAAAAGCCATAATTTCATTCTTTTTATGGCTGAGGAAAACTTCTTTGTATATGCATACCACATTTTCTTTATCCATTCATCTATTGAAAGGCATCTCAGCTGGTTTCATAATTTGGTATTATGAATTGTTCTGCTATAAATGCTGAAATGACTGTATTTCTATAGTATGTTCTTTTGGATAAATACTAAGGTCTAGGATAACTGGTTCATATGGTGGCTCCATTCCTGATTTTCTGAGGTATCTCCATATTGATTTCTACAATGGTTATACCAGTATGCAATGCCATCAGCAATGTATGAGTGTACCATTTGTCCCACATCTACACTGGCATTTGCCATTACCATTCTTAATAGAACAAGATAAAATCTTGGTGCCATTTTGGTTTGTATTTCCCTGATTGTTAGAAATGTTGAATATTTTTCTGATATATTTGTTGACCATTTTTTTTCTTCTTTTGAAAAATGTCTGGGTCTCTTGCTTAGTTATTGATTTTTTTTTTAGAGTTAACCTTCAAGAGTTCTTTAAATAATCTTAATATTAATCCCATCAGATGAGTAGTTGGCAAAGATTTTCTCTTTCTTCACTTTTTTTCTTTTAAGGAGAGAGGAAAAGTGAGAGAGATAAAGACAGAATCAATTTCATTCCGTTTTTTGCATATGGCTTTCATTGCTCCCACACATCATTGTGTACATGGTGCTGGAGTTCAAACCCATGTACTCATGCATCTCAGGCAATTGATGTAACCCCTGAGCCACCCCTCCAGCCCCTCTCTTCATACTCTTAATCATTTCACTGGCTTTGCTTAAGGTTTATTAAATTTAATGCCACCCTGCTTATTTATTCTTGCTTTTATTTATCGAACTTTAGGGGTCCTGTTGAGGAAGTCTGTACTTTGCCCAAAATGTTGGGGTGTAGACCCTAGGGTTTTTTTTTTAGCTCTTGAAAAGTTTCTGGCCTCATTCCTAAGACTTTGATGCTCTTTGAGTTGACTTTTGTGCAGGGTGAGAGATAGGGATCTAGTTTCATTCTTTTATATATGGATATACAGTTTTTTCAGCATCCTTAGTTAAAAAGGCTATCTTTTCTCCAATACATATTTCTGATACCTTTTTCAAAGGTATCAGAAGGGTGTTAAGTATGTGAGTTTGTCTCTCTGTCTTCTATTGTATTCAATTAATTTTTATGTCTACTTGGATGCCAATACCATGATATTATTGTTTCTATAATTCTGTAGTGCAATTTGAGATTAGGAATTGTGAAGTTGCATGCTCTTCTTGCCCTGGATTGCTTTGGCTATTCTGGAACTTCTATTTTTGCAAAAGAATTTAAGGACTGTTTTTTATTCTCTTCTAATTATGTGTAGAATGCCATTGGTAGTTGATTGGGATTGAATTGAATCCGTATATTGTTATTGGTAGTATGGCCATTTTGAAAATATTAATTCTGCATATCCAAGAATATGGGAAGTGTTTCATATTCTAAAATACTTTAATCAGCATTCTATAGTCTTCATTGAAGAGATCTTCACCTCCTTAGTTAGATTTATTTTCAGATATTTTATTTTATTGTTAATATAATGATTATCCTGATTGGAATATAGGAAAACTATTGATTGGTGATGGAATTTATTTATCAACTCAAGAAGCGTTGTGGTAGAAATTTTTGAATCTTCTAAATATAGGATCATGTCATCAGCAAACAGTTTGACTTCTTTTCCTGTTTGCACACCTTAAATTTCCTTGTATTAACTGATTGTTCTGGCTACATTTGAGAACTATATTAAAAGTTATGATACTAGACATTCTTGTCTTACTCCTGATTTTGGAGGAATTGCTTTTTTTTTTACTCCTGTAAGTATGTTTATTTTGGGTTTGTCATACAGTCTTCATATGTTGAGGTAAGTCCGTTTTATCCATAGTTTAAATAGCACATTGAACATGAATGGGTGCTAGATTTTGTTGAAGGCCTTTTCTGAATCTATTGAGATGATCATATGATTCTTGTCCTTAATTGTATTTGTGTAATGAATTACACTTTTTCATTCATATATGTTGAACCAACCTTGCATCACTGGGATGAAAACCGCTTGATCACAGGATATTATCTTCTTGATATATTTTTAAATCAAGTTTGCTATGTTTTTTAAGGATTTTTGTGTCTGTGTTCATCAGAAATATTGATCTGTAGTAGTCTTTCCTTGATGTGTTTTTATCTGGTTTTGGTATCACGGTTGTGCTGGCTTGATAAAATGCATTTGGCAGTGTTCCCTTCCTTTCAATTTCATGGAATAATTTGAAAAAGACTGATGATAGCTCCTCTTAAATTGTTTAGTAGAATTCAGTTGATAATCCATCTGAACTTGGGCTTTTATTTTTTGGAAGGCTTTTAATTGCTGTTCTGATTTCAGTATTTCATATTGGTATGCTTAGATTTTCTGTGTCTTCTTGGTTCGATTTGTGCAGGTCGCATGTGTCCAGAAATTTATCAATGTCTTGTAAATTTTCCAGTTTATTGGAGTAGAAATTTTCAAAATAATTTCTAATGATCCCTCTGGAGTTCAGAAGTGTCTGCAGTAAGATCTTCATTTTCCTCTCTAGTTTTATTGATTTGGGCCTTTGCTTTCATTCTTGTGGATAATTTTGCTGAGAGTTTATCGATATATTTATGTTTTCAAAGAACCACCTCTTTGTTATATTGGATCTGTGTAATTTTTTTATTCTCAATTCCATTAATTTTGATTCTTATCTTAGTTGTTTTCAGTCTTCTACTGATTTTTGAATTAGTTTGTCCTTCCTTTGCTAAGGCTTTGAGGTGGAAAATAAACATATGTATTTGTGATCTCCCTATTGTTTTTTCTAATGCAGGTCCTCAATGGTATAAATTTTCCTCTTACAACTGCTTTCATACTGGCCCATAAATTTTAATATGGTGTATCTCTTCTTATTTGTTTCTAAGAATCTGATTACTAATATGATTCATTTCAAACTTAAAAAATATTCTTCAATCTCCACATGTTTATGTAGTTTCTATTATTTTTCTTACTGTCAATTTCTACTTTCATTCCATTAAGCCGATTATATCACTTTTTCATTTGCTAGGACCTAAATCGTGGTCTAGAATATGGCCTATTTTGGAAAAGTTTCCATGAGTTGCTAAGAAGAAAGTATGCTCATTTAACTATTTTAGGATGAAATATTTTGTAGATATCTAATAGCTCCATTTGATTTATACTATTACTTCAATCAGAAATATTTTTATTGATTTTATGTTTGAATGGCATATTAGTAATAAAGTTATGTTGAAATCACCCAATGATATTTTCTTGGTGTCTATTGGGATTTAATGTCCAAAAATATATTTTTATTTTAGTTAGGTGCATTGACATTTGGGGCATATATATGTATTTACTATCTTCACATCTTATTGATGGATTGTTCCCTTTATCATTATTTAATGGCTTTATGTGTTTCTTCTGATAAACTTTTGCTTGAAGAGTGCTTTGTTAGATATGAGAATAGCTAATCATGATGGCAGGTTTTTTACTACATTTACAAGGAATTTTTTTACCCATTCTTTTACTTTTAGGTTGTAGTTATTTTTGCCTCTGAGATAAGTCTCTTTCAGACAACATATAATTGGATCTTGTTTTTTGATCCATTGTTTGTCATTTAATTGGAAGTGGAGAATATTTACATTGATTTTTATTATATCTGTTTGCCAATTCCTGCCCTTTTTACTAGTTTATTATATTTAATTATGTATTGATTTTCATTCATTGGTTCTCTTCTAGAGATCTTCACCTAATCTGAAGCTTTGGGATTTGTTTTTGGATTCCTCTGTGTGCAGCATTTCTTTCAGTATTCTTCGTACTGCTGGCTTGGCGGTCATGGATTCTCTTAGTTTATCCTTGTCACAGAAACTTTTTATTTTCTTATTAATGTTTGAAAGATATCTTTCTTGGATATAGCAATCTTGGTTGGTAATTGTTTTTCTTTTAGAGCTTGAATTATCTCTTTCTAGGTCCTTCCTGATTTTAGGGTCTCTGTGGAGAAGTCAGAAGTGAGTTTTATTGGTTTACATCTAAATGTGACCTGATTTTCTCTTGCCACTTGTAACAATCTTTCCTTATTTTCTATGTTAAGCATTTTTATTACGATGTGTCTTGGAGAGGTTTTATTTTAATCCTGTCTATTTGGCATCCTGCATGCCCCCTGTATGCAGATGACTATTTTATTTCTAATAGTGAAGATCTTTTTTGCTATTTGATTAAAGATTTTATTAATGCCTTTGATCTGTATGTCTATATTTTCTTCTATTCCATCAACTCATATTTGTTCTTTTAATGCTATCCCAGAGTTCTTGTATATTCTGAATATGGTCTTTTACTTGTTTTTCCTTTACTGCATACATATACTCTGTCTTCAAAGCTTGAATTTCTCTTTATTATATTAGATAATCTGTTGGTGATGATTTCAAGTTAATTTTTAATTTGATTGATTATGTCTTTCATTTCTAGGAGTTCTAATTGGTCATTTTTCATTATCTCTATTTTTTTATTGAAATGGTCCATCATTTCCTGTTTCTGCTTTCATTTCATTCCTTAGATTTTCTTTCAGTTCATTGAACATTTTAGTAATCCATTTTTTTTTATAATCTTTCTCTGGAATTTCATCTCCTTCCATATCTGTGGGATCTTTATTGGAGAATTGTCAGTTCTGAGGGGAGATGTGCTTGTCTGTTTCCTTGTGCTTTCCGAGGATTTAGACTTGCACATCAATTGAGATGGATTCTCCTTCCTTCTTCACATGCATGTTATTTTGTGTACTGTTATTGTTTTAGTCATGTTTTTTTTTTTTTGCTGCTGTGACTAAAATGTCCTTACAAAAACAATTTTAGGAGGAAAGGTTTATTTTGGGGCTCACAGTTTCAGAGGTCTCAGTCCATAGAAGGCTGGCTTCATTCCTTGGGGTTCAAGGTGAGGTTGAACATCATGGTGGAAGAGCATTGCAGAGGGAAATAGTTCTAGGCTTGGCTCCAGGAAGCAGAGAGACTCCACATCAGATACAAAATATATATTCCAGACGTGCACCCCCAATGACCCATCTTCTCCAGTTATACACTACAGCCTATAGTTACCAGTTAATCCTTATCAAGGGATTAATTAACTGATTGGATTAAGTCTCTTATGACCCAACTATTTCAATTTAACCTTCCCATTTTTACACACAAAATTTTGGGGACAACTTTCACCCAAACCATCAGAGTTATCTCTTTTTCTGGAACTTCTCTCTGTTTTTGGTGTATGAGTAGATGTCTAGAAATAGAACCAAAGGAAGATTCCCCTCTGGTTGTTCCTCATTGTGACTTGATTTGGGACTTTTGTTTTCTTAATTCCATGAATTGATATTGTTCAGGCTTAAATGGAGGTAGATAACTTTTGGAGTGAGATTCATTGGGCTTGGTTGAGTTTGAGGAGTATTGTTCAGCATCTCTACCCTGTGAATTTAAAATGTCCCAATCATTTTCCAGTCCCTCTTAGAGGAAAGATGAAACCCGGTATAACACTAATGTTAGCAACAAATGTACAGCCTTCAGATAAATTTCTGGTGTCTATTTTGACATCTGTAGCACTAATTGCCACCTATGCAGGAATGGTGCAGTAAGCATTTAACATCAGTACCAACAATAAAAACCATGAACTGGATCAGGCATTAAATACCATGTATCTACAATATCTAATAATAATCACAACAATGAGAATGTTGTAGAAATTACATAAGCCATATAGTTCTATCAGATAGTGGGATTATAGTTTCTTAAAGGAAAACAGGAAAGGCACAAGATAGGTAGTAGATGACGGGTGAATAAAATTAATGATGGGGGAATAAAATTAATTAAAACTAAATAATAAACAAAAGAGAGGAACAGAGAATGGAAAAATTTGTCATTGTTGATGAGAAGAGTGAATAGGGGCAATTACATAGACAATAACCAAGATATAAACAAACAAAAGATCAAAACAACTTAATATCACATATTATTGTATTCCACCTAAATCAAACCAAGGTTAAATAATAACCAAGTGCAGAAGAAAGCAATTAAACTGAAAACAATAGTAAATATATATTCAAATCCATCAGCACACACACACACACACACAATCTTGCAGAACGGGAAAAGAGTAAAAGGTATACAATATAATAATATTTGGACAAATTTTAAAAATTAAAAATTATTAAAGAAAATAAAATTTAAAAAAGAAATGGGAAGATTTGAGAGGAGAAATGAGAAAAAGTATTAATGAGAAGTAAAGGAATTGCTTCTGCTGAGGTGGTAGAAACTGTTCACAGGGATGGATTTTATTCTTTTTATTATTTTTGGTTCTGTAACACTTCATTCAAGGACTAGGGGTTGTTAAGTGTAATGTCTTTGATTCCTCACCTAGTTCCAGCTGCTGCTAGGAGTCAAAGCTGGTTATAGTAATCTCAACTTCCTGTCTCCCAATATAGTGTGAGATACATGGTTGAGTGGTGTATTCCTGCAGTGAGGGTGGTGTAGAGTTAGTTCTCAACTGAAGTTGCAGTAATTGGGGTTTAGCTTAGCTATCCTTTGGGACTCTGTGGGCCAGTATTTAGGATTTTATCCATGCTCTCTTTTGGATAGGGAGATGTCAGTGTCTTCTGAGCTTCTGGATCTCAAGGACTTCTTGTAAAATCCATTGTTAGGGTATGTGAACTAAATCTCCTTAGGTTTTATATTCACTGCTTCAAATGTGAATGACTGGGTATTGGAACTGGATTGAAGACTCTCTTGTGTGGTTGTTATTGGTATCTTCCTGATAGCTCCTATAGGGCACCAACAACAAAGGGGGTGCTCTCTCTCCTTGGTGTCTGGAGGTTGTATGCTCCAAGCACAAGTGTCTTTACACATATTTCGGTTGCTCTGGTTAAGGCACACTCTGGGGACCATAATAAGTAAGTGTTGGATTTACAGGCAACTTCCTTTTTGGGTTCCTGATCTCCTGTCTCTGCTCATTCTTGTGCAGCACTTATAAATTTTTCCTTTTCCAGAAACCTGATTCCCATCAAAGAATCCACATGTGGGCTGAATGCTTTTGGTTGTCTTTAACTGAACCACTTTTCCTACTAACTCTGCATCTATTAAGATCAGCTTCCCTCTCTATTCCACAGGTTTCCCCAAGTCTTTTTCCTTTTTAAATTATTTTAGGTTTTTATTCACTATGCTTTCCTCTTTCTTTGCCTGTTTTTCCCTTCCCCTGAGTAGCCATGACTACTGTGCTGGTGTGTTTCTAACATATTATTTCTTATGTCATGTTCAAAGGTCTTGACTTTCTGTGTCTCTCTTTTCTTATACTGTCCAGCATTGAATCTTAGTTACCCATCTCTTGGAGGAGCAATCTTCTGCTTTGTAAGTTTGGTGCTAAGGAACTGCTCAGAAGTGCATTCTTCCTATAATCCTCCATCTTCTTATTACCATATTTCTGTTTCTGTTGGAGTGGTCAAGGAAGACTTCTTTAAACAGGTGACATGAATAGATCAGTGAAGTGAGTGAAGATTCAGCTAAAGATCACTTTCTGGAGGAAGAGTTTGTAATTAGAGAAGAGCTCATGTGTGGCTTACATCTGTGTCTTGAACTTATTCTAGGATGAGACTTGGGTCTTAAGTGGGATTGTCCAGAGAACAAGAGTTTCAAATTTGAGCATTTCAAGAAATAGGAAAAATAAGCTGCAAAATGTGTTAGGACTGGGTCTAGAGTTGTCACAGCATCAATTCTGCTATATTCTCTCTCTCTCTCAAAGCAGTCCCAGAACCACTCAGGATCAAGTTGGTAGATAAATGGGCTCAATATAGTAATCTCACTTTTTTTCTTTACATCTTTGTTTCATTTTTTTCTCCCTTCCTGGGGATTGGAACCAGGGGTACTCTACCACTGAGAAACATCCCCAGCTATTTTTATTTCTTCTTTTGAGACAGAGTCTCCATAAATTTCCCAGAGTAGCTTGGCACTTTTGATATTCTTGCCCCAGTCTCACTAGTCTCTGGAATTACAGCATGTGCCACCATGTGGCATCTACACACAATATCTTAATGGGAGAGTAACAAGATCACACTGCTGAAGAACATGTAGATGGTAAATTTGTTGAAGCCAGATTTGGAAATACAATCTGGGGCAGTAAGGATGTTGGATTCCATTTGCAAAATATTGCAAAGTTACTGAACGACTTTGGTTTTGAGAAGAGAGTATTAGATGAAGTTATTTTTGTTAAGATTTAGTTCCACAAGTTTAGATTCTTTAAGAAACTAACAAAACAATCTGAGTGAGAAAAATTAGTTACTTTGACCAGGGTGTTAGAAGTGGAGATGGAAAAGTGGGACTGGGCTGTGATTTACAGGGAATGACTTTTACTGATGGATTAAATGTACATTGAGAAAACACAGACTAGTCAAGCATTCTGTTTATCAGAAGTATTGGCAGAGCAAGTTGGCCCCAATTGTGCAGCCAGGGAAGACTGTTGGAAGAGCAAATGTGGTAGGTTTCAATTCAAGAGTTTAATTTGGGGGCTGGTTTAGTGGTTATGATGCTTGCCTGGCACATGCAAGGATATGGGTTTGAACCCCAGCACCATGTACACAATGAAGCGTTGGAGCAATGAAAGTCGCATGAAAAACTAAATAAAACTGATACTCTCTCTCTCTCTCTCTCTCTCTCTCAGTATCCCTCTGTGTAAAAAAAAATAGACTTTAATGGCATGCTAAATTTGAAGTGCCTACTAGAAATTAAAATGGAGCTAAGTTTTGGAGTTTAAGTATTGGGTCCAAGAGGCAGATAGGAATATGAGGAAAACTTGCATCTGGATTTTATTTTAACCATGAGACTTGAGGAATTCATTTAAGGAGTAAGCATACATAAAGAAGAGGCCACCAGATGAAAGGAAGGGGAAACGAAGAAAAGCATGTGAATAAAAATGTCATTGTACCCTAACAACCTCTTAACATTCCTATTGACAATATTATTGATGTCCCTGTCCCCAAGACCTCCTTATCCAATCCATTTACCTCTAAAGTCAAAATGACCTTCAAGTGCAGCTGTAATCAGTCCTATTACATTTCTGCTTAAAACTGTCAGTTGTTGAGCTAAAACTTAACATGCTTAGTCTTGGTGGTCTATAATCCTCTGCAGGATGGCTCAGTGTCCTCTGCAAATACTCTTATTCCCTGCACTAGATTCCACCTAGCATGCTGCCTCCAGTCTCAAAATATTTAGCCAGCTCATCCCTCTGCCTGGAATTACCCTGCACTTCAGCCCTTCCTCAGTTTAGCTCTTGCTCACACGTGTTCCCCACTGGATTGCATGTATCCTGAGACTTTATCAGATCATTTTGCTTTAACCTCAGAACTCCCTTTCCATTGCTTCAAATAAAATTCTAATCATATCATTCTGTATTTGATTAATAAACATCTATCGTGTTCAATAAATTTCAGTAAAATAGGCCTCATGTTTCCATGGCTGCTAATTTTTGTTCAGTGTTTAGTATGGTCTCTGAAACATAGAAATCCCCATATGTTAAATAAATAATAAACTTTCATGTAAAATTTCTTAATTTCTAAAACAGGTATTTATATGTGATGATTGAATATCTTGAGGATGTGAAGACATGCTTTACAAAGAAAAAATCCTATGCTCTATTTTAACTCAGCTAATGATTTCTTACCTCACAATGCTACCTCCATATACAGAGCTTTCTTATGTCTTAGCATGGAATTTAAAAGAAATCTCATGGAAAATCCTCTCACCTGTGCCATTTTTCTAGCTGCTAACCAGATACCTACTCATAAAGTCAGGTTCAGTCAGGTTCAGTGGATAGAAAGTGTTGGCAGGTGAGGACTCCTGAGTACAAGTGTCCCTGGTCCATTCTCATGGTCCTACAGATTCCTTTCATGTGCAGGGCTCATGCTTTTCATCAAAATACCAACCTTTTTTATTTTACAATGCATCATCGTGAATTCTTTTCAGTTGCTTCTATTTCTGTTCTTAAAATTCCTGTGTGTTTTTCCTCATTCCTCTTCTGCATGAGTTGCAAGATTTTGCAAATGTCTCTAGCAAGTGAAGTCTTTTATCTGAGCTATTTCCACAACTGACAACATTTCCTTCTAGAGCTCTTAAGCCTTTCATCCTTGCAGTCTGAGACAGAAGTAACTAACAGCACAGTCTCTGGTTACTGGAAACATAATGGGTGCCTTGCTTGTCTTTACTGTATCTGGCCTCTATTTCAGGTTTCATGGAAGAGTTTACCTTGTTGGTGAACACAATGGAGTTGCTCACCTTGAACAGCAGCAGCTGTGCAGCAGACTGGCTGCCAATTCTTTTTTGCTGACAATTTTCCATCACTTGTTTACGAAATGCCTCTTTCTCATAGTTTTAATGAATTTGTTTCTTGTTCAATTTTTTATTATTTTATGAAGACTCTTTATATCTATTTAAAACCAACATATGTTCTCTCTCTTCTGGTGATGCTCTGCTTAGTATTCCATATTCATTTGATTATTAAAACACTTTCTGAGGGCTGGAGTGGTGGCTTAGCAGTTTAAGCTCTTGCCTGGCATGAGCAAGGATCCCAGTTGGAACCCCAGTGCCACACACACAGCTGGGTGTTGGTGAGACCAGAACCAGATGAAAAATGAAAAAAAAAAAATAATTCTCTCTCTCTCTCTCTCTCTCTCTCCCTCTCTCTTAATACTTTCTTAACTAACATTTTTTTTTTCAGTTCTAGGAATTGAAGTCAGGGCCTTATACTTGCTAGGTAAGTGTTCTATCACTGAGCTATAACCCAAGTCTCTGGATTATACTTATGTACTTTGTGTACATAATTTTATGTCTTTATATTCATTTTTATAATGTCCTAAAGATTCTCAAGAACATTAGAAAAAGGAGATGAAGATGTATAAGGGGATATATCTAGTTTAACAAATATATGTATAGTGATATTCAAAATTTAGTTTGATATATTTAAATCAGAGTAGGAATGTAAGAAGCATCTTTTGGGGTTCAAATGAATAACCAAGTTGGAGGCACAAATGTATTTAAATCTCATGTGAACCCTTTAATATGAAGAATCAGATCTATGAAATATTGTGATACCAGTTTCTCACAAACAAACATCACAATAAGTTTTAGGAATAATCATTAGGTTGAAATCAAATTATTCACTTAACCATTCTTACAGTAGGGGAAAGAGAGTATTATAGTCAGCTTTTTGTTGCAGTGACTGAACCACTTGACAACAATATCAGGGCAGAAAGTTTATTTTAAGGGCTAATGGTTTCAGAGTTCTTAGTTCATAGAAGGCCAACCTCGTTCTTCAGGGCTGGAGGAGGGAAGCAGCTCACAAGACGATCAGGGAGCAGAGAGATGCTCCATACAGGATACAGAATTTATACCCCAAAGGCACACCCCCAATGACCCACCTCCTTCAGCCATACCCTACCAACCCAGAGTTGCCAGTTAATCCAGGTGAGGGGCTTAACTCAGTGATTAGATCAAGCTGCTACAACCCAGCCATTTCATCTCAGCCTTCACATTGACATACATGAGCTTTTGGGGGACACCTTACATTCAAACCATAATGGAGGGTATGAGAGGACTATTCTAAAGGAGGAATTTGAAGCCATGTATACTCTAAAAATATCAATTCTAAATTCTAAATTAATTAGTATCAATGCATTAGTTTGCAAATTTGATCTTTGATATAAGAATCAAAAGTTTTATGATTTTTAGAGAATTTTGGGTAGTTATCTTCAAATAGGGGTTTCATAAAGGTTAATGTTGATGATAGAATAAAAAGATATTTTATTTACAGTAGAAATCAATATTTTGGAAAAGGAAATAATTCAGTAATAATAATTTGTGATTGTGGAATCATGACAAGGACAAAACTGATTTTGTGATAGCAAGGGCCATATTTTTAGTAGATATACATTTACTTACAAAGAAGTAATGATACAGTATATTTTATTTCTTTTGATTGAGTTTTTCTACTTTTTATACACAATATAATTAACAAGTGAGAATCTGCCCACATTACACCAGCAGAGAACAGAATAACAGGATTTAAAAGTATTTCAACACCTGACTTTTCAGTTAATAAAGCCATTCAAGTGATAAAATTCTACACTCTTCATGTTTCAGCCAATTATTTACATAAGTTAAATTAACAGGTCTTAAAAAAGCATCTCTTCCCCCAACACACACTGTGGTGGTGGGTGTCAATTGCACAGCTGAGAAGAGAAACAGTTTTGGGTCACGAATTTCAAACGTGATAATTCAGTTCAAGAAACCATATCCCTAATAACCAGCTCTCAGTAAGTTTAAAAATAGTTGTTCCTTCAGTTTTTATTTTTAATACTATTTACTTCCCCAGTCAGTAATTCTTGAAAATAATGTATATTGGTACATTGTCTGAGACCCAAAAATGTATATAACATAGGTACATTAATATAGTTATTCTTCTTACACAGTAAGACTTAAAGATGCTTAGTCATAATTCTGAAGCGGTGGCAAATGAAATAATTAGGTATAAAATGTAAAGCTATTTCTTCTTTTGTGTTAGCTAGTTGTACAGATAAGTGATTCCCAAGTGACTGGTAAATTTGCACCACAGTCAGTCACTTTTTATCTGTGATATATTACAGTGGATATAAATTTGTCTACTGCTGTGGAGACATTATTAGGTTATCTTCAGACACAGGGAAAAGTTAACACTCACTCATTGCTCCTTTCTGTTCCCATTGGCTGGCTCAGTGTCATATTGATTTGGGCCTTATATCTAAATAAAGTCCTCTGTATGATTTACAGTGATCCCAGCAGTGCTGAAGTTGTTCATATTTTAAATTTACAGACAACTCAATTTTTTTCACTGTAATTAAAAATAGGCAATAATTAAAACCTGAAGTTCAGGTTTTTGATGTGTATAAATTTCATGTTTATGAGTATGTAATGCCCAAGCTTTGAGGCACTGGAAATTTCAGAACTAGAAGAAATTAAGTATAAGTTGTTGACCCCTGATTGGCAATTTGTTTTGGTCATTTTTTTTAATGCTTTTTTCCTAAGCTGGGAAATAGAAAGTTTAAACTTGTGATCTACTGAGATAAATGTCATTTCCCTGCATAAAGGACTATTATTCATTGTACTTAAGGGAAAGTTACAAATTCTTAGCAGCTCTGTCAAGATTTTGATTTTCTTTTTCATCTCACCTCTCATCATCCTACTGATTTCTCACCAACCTTCTCACAGTTTTCACCTTCTTAGTCACCCTGATGTGCCATTTGTCAGCTGTTTAATGTTTTTTTCCTATCATGGGAGTTGTCCACTTATACCAACCTGTCCTTTTTCCCCCAAATCCACCTCCATTTCTTTAGGATGCCTACTTTATTTTTGGAAGCAGCATGTTGGTTACCCAGCACTTGTTCTGAGATGCAGAACCCATCCTGCAAATCTAGAGTGTCTCTCCTGTCACGGACTCTCATAGCACAAGAGACCTCTACAAGACCCTGTTCCAGCCACCAAAACCTTCACTCTTTCATCGTTGGCTGCCTGTAATCCAAGTTTCCATGACATTTCTAATTTTTGGCTGTATGTCAATCATTTAAATGTTGTCTGATTAAGTAAAATCTGGAACTGACGTCACTGTGTACTACATAATGCACTATTTGTGACCTTGCTTCTCTGAATATAATCTCCTGTCAGAGTCCTTCTAATTGTCCACGTTTTTTACTGCTTGTCACTTCCGTTTTTACTTTATTATGATGGATTACACAAGTAGTCACTTAGTTCTCGTATAAAACACTGCTTCCCTTGAATTTTGTAGTGTACAACGCTACCTGGTGCTTTTTCTCAAATCCCATGCGCACTGGCAGACAGTCTCCGAGTTTTTCTCTGGGAGCATTCTCTTTTGTTTTACATTAGAGACTTACTAAGTTCCACAGTCTTGACTCACACTTCTGTGACCTAGACTCTTACATGACTCTTTAATTCTGACTTCTTTCTAGAAGGTCCATCTGCATTTCCTGCATTTGTAGTGTTTCCTGGATATTTCCACTTTAATATCCTGCTATTTCAAATTCAACACGTTTTTAGTATATTCTCTAATTCTCCTTCCCGCACATCTTAATATCTCAATTCTCAAAGCAACCAATACTTGAAGACCTTCACTCATGATGGGTAATTCTGTCTTTTAAGTTCCTGAGTTCTAATGACTGTATTTCCTTGGGATTTCTTATGTGCACATTCTCTTTCCTTCCAACTAATACCACTGCAGTTACCACATTAGGTATGTCTTGACTACATTAAAAATAAAGGAAAAGAAAAATCTAAATGATTGTCATTGCCATTTTCATTTTTTCGCAATTAGTACAATAAAACTTTAATATTTAAATTCGAAAGGAAAAAGTAAATCTATATTCAGATGACATAATTTTGTATATAGAAAATCCTACAAATCCACATAGAAACTACTAGAGATAATCAATGAATCACCAAAATTTTGTGATACAAAATCAAGACATAAAATTTCTTTGTACTTTTATAAATAAACAACAAAATATTTAAGAAAAAGTAAAGAGAAAATATTTTAACATTAGCATTAAAATGAATTAAAGACTTAGGAATAAATTTAACTAAGATAATGCAAGATTTGTACACAGGAAACTATAAAACATTGCAGAAAGCATTTTTTATTTTATTTTTTTAAAGATACAGGAATAGTTGGTGGGGAGAGAATCAATTTGTTTAGTTTTTCATGTGACTTTGTAGCTCTGACACTTCATTGTATACATTGTGGTGGGGTTTGAACCCGTGTCCTTGCCCATGCCAGGCAAGTGCCATAACCACTGAGCAACAGCTTCAGCCCATGAAAAGCATTTTAAAAGACTTAAATAAATGTTCTTGTATTAAAAGGCTTAATGTTGTTAGGATGGTAATATTCCCCAAGGCTATCTACATATTTAATGCAGTCACTCTCAAAATTCCAGTTACTTTTTATTGCAGAAAGAGATAACCATCCTTAAATTCATATGACATTGCAAATGATCCAGCAGTTTCACTTCTGGGAATATATCCTAAGGAATTGAAGGTAGCATTATAAAGAGATATTTACACACCCATGTTCTTGGCAATATTATTCATATTAGACAAAACATGGAAACAAACCAAGTCTCCATTGGAGAAAGAATGGATAAGCAAGATGTGGCACATAAACGCAATGGAATATTATTTGTCCTTAAAAAGTAAATTCTGACACATGCTACAATATGGATGAAACTTGGGGAGATTATTCTAAGTTATAAAATTAAATCAAATACCATTGATTCTGATTATATGAGACACTCAAATAGTCACTTTCACAGAGAAGAGAAAAATGTGGTTGGTAGCAGCTGGAGGGAAGACACCGTGCTTTAATGAGTACAGAACTTCCATTGTGTGAGGTTTAAAGAGCTCTGGAAATGGATGGTGGTGATGGTTAAGTACCTTGCACAACATGAAGGTACTTAACACCACCGAACTGCTCACTGCAAATGGTTAAGGTGTTTCGTTTTGTGCAGGTTTCCATGGTTATAAAAGTGGAAGAATAGTCATTCACAAATAATAATAATGATAACAATAAATGCTGGTGAGGATGCAGAGAAACTGGGTTGCTCATATGTTGCTGGTGGGAATGTAAAATAGCTCACCACTGTTTACCGTCGCCATTACAAGATGGCGACCACAGTTATAGTATTAAGTTTTGCTCAAATGAAGGGCAGAGAACAAAGAGAATGGTATGCGGAAATAAAGCAGTTGCACGATTCTGGCACGTACACAGTGCATGACCGGGACATGACCCCATGTATAGGAGATTTGTGGTGGTGAGGTCAGTGCTGATGCGCTGCTAGAACGAGCTGTGATTGGATAAGGAGAGGTCCTTTGTCTGAATAGTATATAAGGAGAGGGATGCAGTGACGAGGGGTTTTTTTGTTCTCAAACTTTTCTTATGAATGTAATCTTCATGTATTAATAAAGGCTTACTGATCTTCAGCAACCCTGAGCCACGTGTCGCGATTCCTCTGCAGGCAGAGACACGCGAGAAGTGGTGCCGAAACCCGGACGATTAAAAAGCCAAGCAGGGTGTTGAAGAGACGGTAACGATCAGGTAAGTGTGCACCTAATTCTGCGTTAAGGCAGGGAAAACTCCTGGATTAATGAGAGAATAAATTTAAAATGGGGAATGAAATAGCTAGACTAAAAATGGAAGGACCTTTGACTAACCTCCTCAAAGAAAATGGCACACCATTAAAGACAAAAACGGCTCGTGCCTTTCTAAAACAAGTACAGGAAATTGCTCCGTGGTTTTTGGAGGAGGGGCTATTAAATGTTCCCCAGTGGGAGCATTTAGGCGAAAAGCTGCGACAAAACTCTAAAACCGCACCTGGTACATTGGCCGTGTGGTCGTTGATAAAAAGCTGTTTCAGCTCGCAGCGAGATAGTATGCAAAAAGCTGTAAAAGCTGGTGCAGAAATTTTAGAACAAGTGAAGGAGGAATCTATCCATGGTTCAGAGGATAATAACAGTATGAGTGATGGTGTCAAAGGGTTATCTGAGAGTGAATTCCTGAAAATGGATTTACAAGGACATCAAAGGGATTTGGTTGATCTTAGAAAGCAAATAAAACTTAAGCAAGAAGGGTTACGAAAGGATTTGGCACAGCTAAAACAAAAGAAAGAAGTAGTGGCTCAGTTAAAATTTGATATGGAGGTTCTGGGGCCAACATGGGGAGCTCTCGGGCAAGGTTCTGGATCTCTGCCAATACCTCCTACGGCCCCCCCGTATGAATGCTTATCTTCACATAGAAAGGAATGCAGACAGAATTGCTCTTATGCAGACTGTGACTGCAAAAGGTGTCTGAAAAAAAATTGGAAAGAACTTCTCGGCCCAGGAAAGGCTTATTTTCCTGTCTTAGAAGATCAAAATCAGGTTAGATATCATCAACCTCTTGACTTTAAAACTGTAAAACAATTAAAGAAAGCAGTTTGTGCTTATGGACCTAATGCAACATTTACTGTTTCTTTAGTGGAGTCTTTAGCTAGTACCTATCTTACCCCCGATGATTGGTCTAACTTAGCTAGAGCAGTTCTGTCAGGGGGACAATATTTAGAGTTTAAGGTTCAGAATCACGACTTTTGCCTGAAAACTGCTAGAAAAAATGCTGCTGCCGGCAATCCACAGTAAAATGTAAAAATGTTAACAGGCACAGGAGCTCATGCAGAACTTGCTGCTCAAGCGGCATTACCTCCTGCGGTATACCTGCAAATATCAGCAGCAGCAATACGGGCATGAAAAACCTTGCGAAGAGCTGGAGATCTGCAGGGACAATTATCAAAGGTATTGCAGGGGCCTGATGAGCCATATGCAGACTTTGTAGATAGGTTAATGCAAGTAGCAGGCAGAGTGTTTGGAGATGTGGATCAAGCCATGCCATTGGTTAAGCAATTGGCTTTTGAAAATGCAAATAAAGCATGCAAAGAGGCTATACGACCATGGCGTGCTAAGGATTTATCTGCATATATTAAAGTCTGTAGAGAAGTGCATAGAAAATATTACGTACAAGGTCAGGTCATGGCTGCAGCCCTGGCTCAAGCCTTAAAAGGTACTGTGGGACAGGGTTCCAAGGCATGCTTCTCCTGTGGCAAAAGTGGACATTTTAAAAAAGATTGTCCTACTAGAGGTGACACCAAAGGAAATTTACATACCCCCAAAACGGCTCCGATGGGAGGGCCTAAACCACAGCTCTGTCCTCGGTGTCGAAAAGAAAATCATTGGGCCAATGAATGCCGATCTACTATTTATATTAAAGGTAAACCCCTTCCACCTAATAGGTGGGGACAACAAAAAAA
>PVKS010028061.1:0-26877 GCA_004027875.1 Aplodontia rufa | reverse complement strand
ACTCACACCCTGACCCCTCCACCCACACTCACACCCTCACCCCTCCACCCACACTCACACCCTGACCCCTCCACCCACATTCTCCTCCCCCTCACCTCCACTCCCCTCACTTCTCATGCACTTGTGGTGTGGCCCAGCTGCTCCACTCCATGTTGGGGAGGCAGGCAGAGGTCAGGACTCACCTGTGACCTGGTGCTCCAGTCCTTGCCTGGAACCCTGGCCGGCTCAGACCTCCCCAAGGCAAGGGCACCTGCTTTCTGTCGGGAGCTGCAGTGCCTGCTCCTTGCTGGTCTCCAGCTGACCCTACACCCTTGGACTTGTCAGGCCCTGCGTCACAGGACCCTACTCTTTAAAATGCCTCTCCTTGCAAATCTGCCTGGGCGGCAGCAGCCGGACATCAAATCCATTCCTGTGTCCTAAGAGAGAAGTAAAATACACATACTCAGTTGAGTTATGGAAGGTTATAACTGGCCTTCTAATCAGTCCAGACTGGACTCTGTGCCGGACGCCTGGCTGTGCCCCAGCGCTGGTCATGCTGGTGTTTGGGAAGGTGGGCCCCTCCCTGCTCATCTGGGGTCTCAGGACATCCCCACGGTGTCCCCTGCCCAAGGCCCACTGAGACAGTCATCCTGGCGGGTGCCTGCTGGGCTGAGGCTGTAGAAAAGCTCTTTTTCATCAGCGTTGGAACAGCTGGCGTCTCTTGGGGAGAATCCGGGTGGAAGGACAGAGTGCCTTGTGTGGGCGTGCCATGAGAAGACCATTGGGACATGATGTCCAAGCAGGTGTCAGCAGCAGCACCTCAACAGCCAGAGTGTGGGGTTGGCAGGAAAGCTGACACTGAGGGGCACTTCTCCACTCACGTGTTGCTCACGTGAATGTTTCTGGAGCATCTTCCTGTGCTAATTACTCAAGAAAAAGAAGAAAATGACAGTCTCCATTCTTAAGCCGCTCCTAGAGAGATATTCAGACATTCTGAGATGACAATATGGCAATTATGAAATAATAGTTCCCGGTGCCGGGTGCTTCCTGGGGCCAGACCAGGTGACCAGGGCTTCACTACTGCTACTACTACTACTACTACTACTACTGCTGCTGCTGCTGCTGCTGCTACTGCTACTGCTACTGCTCGTCCCAAGGTGGCGCCCATGAGCGTGTGTGTCTGCTTTCCTGCAGGGGTGGGATTGACCAAGGGCCTCCCCAGAAATCCACTGCACTTCTTGCTCTCAGTCAATGACTTGGTGATGTGGAGATACGAAGGCAAGTCCATTGCCGGGCGTGCCGGGACTTTGCTTCTGAGGAGTGTTGGTTTGGGGACCCCTCAGTGGTCTTTCCTGTTTTCCCTGCTGCCTCCACTGTCCTCTCCTCTGGGGTCAGATCCGCATCCTGCCCTGATGCATTCCCAGACTCCTCTTATTCCCTGCCCACATTCTCTCACATGCATCTCCCTTTATAAAGTTCTGGCATGTTGAATCCCGTCTTGGGCTCTGCTTCTCAGAGGCTATGGCTACTCTCCGGAAGGTGGAGGAGGGGAACCTATTTCTCCCGTCCTGGGAATGAACAGCCACATCTTTGTTCAGATTGTGTAGACTCCCATCGTGGCCCCTCTGAGCTGCCATCTACTTAGTTTTAATATAGTTCTACTTAGTTTTATGACAAAGCTGCTTTCTATGTTCTTATTGTAGGTGTCTCTGCTGGACAGCTTCCAGTTATCTGTCTTCCTCAACCAGGACCAGAGCAGGTGTGCTGGGCCACATGCTCCGTGATTTTCTGCAAGGTAAGCCTTTGTTTTCTGGATCATCACACCAAGAAGAGCACACCTGAGCACAATCCATTTCTCCTCCGAGGGTTTAAGGCACACGGAGACCTCAGCTGAGTGTCATTAATATTTTGCAAAGTGCTACGAAACATCAGAACTTAAACGCTGTGCTGAAAGACCTAGTAGAGGAATAATCACCACACAGTCTGAAAACGTTTGTTTCTGTTAGTGTGTAATTTGTTGACACATTAGATGTCTCACCTTATTCCTATTTCTGAAATGCTACCTTGCATTTGAACTTGCGACAAATTTTGAATAAAATCTTGGTGGTGAAAGCCATCTGCATAGTTCACTTGCTGATTGGCCTACAGGTCAATCTGCAGGTTGTACTAGCGTAATCTCATCTTTCTATGCTTTCAGTCTTGGTCACATAGTATACAGAATTGCAGACAGAGCTACAGATATTACATATAAAAAGTAACAGAGGGGCTGGAGCCGTGGCTCAGCAGTCAAGTACGCGAGTTCAAACCCCAGCATCATGTACACAACAAAGTCTCGGAGCAACCAAAGTCACATGAAAAACTAAATAAAAAATTCTTTCTTTCTTTCTTTCTTTCTTTCTTTCTTTCTTTCTTTCTTTCTTTCTTTCTTTCTTTCTTTCTCACTGTCCCTCTCTCTTTAAAAAAACCAAAAAGGTAACGGAAGAGAAATCTTCGTCTTTGTCAGTGCTTGCTGGCACAGAAACTCTGCATAGTTTATTTCAGCACACCGAGCTCATGCTCTCACTGGTGTGTGAGCCCAGCAGGATGACCAGGAAACCTAGTTTACTTGAATATTTGTGGGTGGATGCAGCACTTTGGGAAAAACAATATCATCATCCTCCACCAGCTGGAATTCTGCTGCTTTCTGATTCTGTATTTTTGAAAACTTTCTGGCTTATATTTGACCTTAGCTTTCTCTTAGGGTTGTGAAGAATAAATGAAATAATCTATATACTACACTGGAAAATGTCAGATATTGTCATTGCTATGATCTTACCATCACCATCATCATCGTCGTCAAACCAACAGCGCTGCAGCAAATCTTCCCTCTGCTAGAACTGTTAACGTGCTGAAAATCTAAAGTGAAAGAAGAAACCAGCTGTTTCACCCTCTTAGTAGGATAGCTGCATTAAAAAAAAGAAAAAAAAAGCTTAAGCTGAGTCTGGTTCTTAGAATAAATTAGAATGAATGACAAAAATGTTCCAAATGGCATCACCAAGGGCTTTGAATGCTGACGGAGCACTAATAACCTGAACGAATGAGAAAAGAGAAAAGAACAGCAAGCTTCAGATTCCAAGGTCGCAAAGTGTTGGGGGTGAGGACTTTTCCCAGTGGCAGCTGCTGTGGACTTCAGAGGGAAGAAGGCGGCGAGGTCCTTGGTCAGCACTGTTCAGTGGGGTTTCTGCATGCCTCTGATTTGCTGGGATTTTCCAGCCTGATTCCATTTACATTTGGAGCCTGGAGTGCTCAAATTTTACAGCGCTTCCCACAAACAAATCAACAATATTTAGGGTATGAAATAAAGGGGAAGCTGTCACTACTTTGCTGCTTAAGGACCAAAAAGGAGAATTTTAATGAAGATTTAAGTGGTTTTGGAATGTGTTTGGTTTCTGCAAAAAACAATAATCACTAGGGCCATAATTTTGGACAACCGGGAGATAAGTGCTTTAGAAATGCATTAAAACTCCAGCATCCACCCTTAGCAGCCTCAGGGGGCTCTATGTGGGTTGCTCTTAAAAGTCAGAATTGAAAAGCGCCTATTTCTGCTTTTGCTCTGGACAACGTCAGTAGGAGGAAAGGAGAGGGAAAGAGTTTATGGAAATGAGAATTGGAACTGATGATCAGAAATCACAAAAATGTAGGACCAGTGATGTGGACCTGAATTTACCGTCCTGTGATCATTGTCCTGAGAACAAAGCCAGTGATCCCAAACAGAAGAGGGAGGGTGTTATAGATGGAGACCTGTCCTCCAAGGACGTGTTGGAGTCCTAACGCCAGGAACTCGGAATGGGACCTTAATGGAGAGAGGGTCTTTACTGGTAAAATGACCATATCAGGGTGGGTTCTAAACCAATATGATTGGCATCCTCATAAAAAGGGGAAATTAGAACTGAGATGTGCACACAATCATGGATGGGGAGGTTGGGTGCGCTTCCTTCAAACCTAGGAGCACCAGAGGAGAGCAGCAAACCACCAGCAGCCAGCAGTGAGGCTGAACAGCTTCCAGGAACCAACCAGGTCACTTCCAGGTAACATGGTCAGGTAACACATGTCTGCTGTGCAAACCCCATAATTTGCAGTATTTTGTTGGAGAGACCCAGGGAACTAGCACACAGGGTACCACAGTGGTGGGCGCAGGAGGCCCCCAGGCGTGGCAGCAGAGGGCGAGGGAAGCAGCTGTGAGGAGCCAGAGCTGCTCTCAGAAGCTCAGCCTACCACAGGCTGGATGTGCGTGGATCAGAGGCAGCACAAGCAGCCCACTAGGTGCTGAGAATCAACAAGACAGGGGCATGACGGATGGACTCAAAAGATAAAGCCATAGAAGCACCCATTTCTCCAAATTATTTGAGGGTCATGTTGCTGCCAGACCCTGCTCCACAGAAAAGAAGGTAGCTACGGAGGGCAAGTGGGCAACCTTTGGTTTCTTTCTGCCTCTCCCTGTCTTCTTTTTCCTTAGCCTCTAGATAATCAAAAGCTATTTATGTAACTAGTTCATATATGTTTTGGACTCTTGGGGATGGGTAAGGTTAGATTACTGTTCTCAAAATGCTTAAAAAATTAGCAGGGAAACTTTTGTTGTTATAACAAAATACCTGAGGTTGAGTAACTTATAAAGTAGTTTATTTGCCTCATGGTTCTCATGGCTGGTGTTTTGGCAAGAGGCTCCTGGGTGCATCTGTGGAAGCGAGAGTGAGATCACAAGGTGAGACAGGAAACAAGAAACCTGGGAGGGACTGGCCTTGTTCTTTTGTAAACCTTGCTCTCAGAAAGGAATCCACTTCTCCGAGGCCTGACCCTCACCCTGGAGACAGTAGGAATCTTCTCGTAAGGGTGGATCTTATGTGAACCACCACCTCGGGGATCAAGCTTCCCAGCACACAATCCTCTGGGGCACAGGTCACATCCAAACCACACTAATGAGGTGTGAAACACCAGGGACTTTAATGACATCCCAGGAGTCACACCAAGGTCCAGTGCCAACGAAGGTGAACAACAGGGAAGATGTGATGGTGCGAAGAGCTCCCTCATCAGCTGTCTGCTCTGGCCGTGTTTTCTCTGCAGCACTGCATGGCTAGGTGACCACAGATACTCTGGCTATGTCCATGATTTTATGCCAGTGTTTCTAAAGTCCCATCACTGAATGTTATGACTTCTAAAGTTTTCAGTACTTATCCTTCATCAGGTTCATAGAGTTCCTTTCCATTTTTAGTTTACTTAGAGATTTCTTCTATAAAATAATGAATATAGTTTAATTTTATCAAATGCCTATTTTAAAAATGTACCTAAGATGCTTTTTTTCTCCCTCAATCTTTAATAGGCTTAGTCATATGAACAGACTTGTGATATTTAATCATTTGTGCAATCCCAGGGAAATCCCAATGGATTTGACTGTTTTCCATGTGATGAGTGGCAAGTTGTATTTTCCAAACAGGGCTTCAAAAAAATCTCTTACATTGGGAGGTCAGGTTCTAAGTATGCCATGACTGTGGGGGCCTCCACGGCCAGGTTGTAAGGAGAGACTGCTTCTGCTCTTGTCACCCAGCCACAATGGGGTGAAACACCTGGACCTGTGGTGCAGCTCACCCAGCCACAATGGGGTGAAACACCTGGACCTGTGGTGCAGCTCACTGCTCAACTGAGCTGCCAGGACATCCAGTATCAATGTGGCAACATGAGAAGGAACCATCCTGAAGGCAGATCTTCCAGCCCACAGTGAAGCGCCTCGGCTGAAGTGACGAGGGACACTCTCGGCCCACAGCTCAGGCTTGTGAGAAAATAAAAAAACCGAGGTGGTCTTACCACTAAGTTTTGGATATTCTTGTTATACAGCAATACATCGCTGATACAGGATAATTGATTTCACACACTAATGTTTTAAGATTTTTGCATCTACCTTTATAAGGAAGATCGACTGACTATATTTTATTTTCATATCAAAACCATACTACCCTTTCAAAATGATCTGGGAGGTGTTTCTTGTTTTTCTAGTATGAAAGTCTCAGGTAGGATGGAAGTTATTTGTTCTTTAATGTATTTTCTTTAAACCTGTGTGAAAAACTGTTAGGTATCAAGGATTATGCTTTTTCTTGTCCAACCACTGGTTTATTGAAAGGTCAGAAGCTATTCGAACTTCCTCTTATTTCTCAAGTTAATTTTTTGGAACTCTTAGAAAAGAGTCCACATTTTCTAATCTTCCAAAATACGAACCAGCAAGTTTCACTGTAACTACATCACCTTCCTTCAGTCATTTATTTATCTTTTCTCTATCTATTCCTCATCATTTGATTCTTTTGGACCGTCAACTTTTCTTTCTAGCTTCTCGTGCAACTAGAAAGAAAATCAATGGAGAGTTTTCATTTCCATTTCAGTCCTTTCCATATATATCTGGCACATGTGACTTCTCTTTTTTTTAATTACTTTCTGAAGCGAAGCCTTAGCTTGTTATTTTCGCGCACCGCCCCTCTTTGCAGACCTCAGCGCTCAGGAGCGCTCAAAGGACCCACCTGCGGCACTTCACCCGGCAGCTTTAAGCGCGGAGTCACCGCCCCGTTTAGGCCCCGCCCAATTTAGACCCCGCCCTCCGGAGGACCCGCCCCCAGCACGCCAGCACCGAAGGAAACGGAAGTGGTGGCGGCCCGGGCGGAAGCAGGAAGTGGGAGAGGCGGCGGCGCGCACACGAAGCGGGCCGTGGCGGCGGGGTGGGCCGGGCCGATGGCGGAGAAGTTCGACCGCCTGGAGGAGCACCTGGAGAAGTTCGTGGAGAACATTCGGCAGCTCGGCATCATCGTCAGTGACTTCCAGCCCAGCAGCCAGACGGGGCTCCACCAGAAGCTGTGAGTGGCGGGCGCGTCCCCGGGCGCCGGAGAGCCGTGGCCGGGCGGTGGTTGCGTTTCGGGCCGCGTCGCTGGGGCAGCGCCACCGTTCCAAGCCTCCCGCCCCCGGTCCCGCGGGAAGCCGACCCGGGAACCGGCTGGGGTGGCGGTGAAGGGCCCCGACCTTCGGTAGCTTCTTGTCGGCCGCAGCCTTGCTCCGCTGTCCCTGCAGGGGAGGGCAGGCAGCCGCCGGGAAGATGCTGCGGGGAGCGCCCCGGTGCACGGCGCGGGCGGCGGTCAGGGGAGGCCCGGCGGGAGGACGGCTGCCTTCCCCTCAGGCCTCCAGGGCAGACCCCTGAGCTGCAGGCCGCCGCGCGGAGTTCACCGAAGCCGCACACGACCGCTGGTGCCTCTGGGCAAATGCTTTTGTTTCTTTAAAGAGAGAGAGGAAATTTATGTTTTTATCTGGCCTTTGTTTCATCAACAACAGCAACAAAAAGTTGTGTCCCTGGTGCTGGGGTTCGAACCCGGGTCCTGGCGCATGCCCGGCAAGTGCTCCAACCGCTAAGTCACCGCCCCAGCCCCTGGGCAAATGGTTTTGAGAGAGGGTTCATGGTCTGTCTGTCTTTTTTCTTTTCTTTTCTTTTTTTTTTTTTTTTTAAGAGAGAGAGGGACACCGAGAGAATCAATTTTGTTTAGATTTTTTATTGTTCGGATACTTTGTTGTGTACTTGGTGCTGGAGCTCGAACCCAGGTCCTCACGCATGCCAGGCAAGTGGTGTAACCGCTGGGCCACTTCTCCAGCCCACGTTCATGATTTTTCACACCATTCTCAGAGGTTGGTTTTCTCCCCACCTCCTCTGTTGACAATTTCTGCTTTAGAAGGAAAGCCAATAAGTACATGAAGGTATTTTATAACTCCAAAGAGCTCCCAGGACTGTTGTGGCTAACCAGAGGGGAGTAAGCCTCCTGTAATCCCTGAAGATGTAAGAAGCAGTTTGCAATGGCCAGGTGGCTCTGTGGGTAATGCTCTGACTTCCCTCTGAATTAATCTAATGCCCCTGCTTTTTACCTTACCCCCAGGAATTTCATTGTTACGGGCTTGCAGGATATTGATAAATGCAGACAGCAGCTTCATGATATAACTGTACCTTTAGAAGTTTTTGAGTAAGTATTATTCCCTATCTTAAACTTGGAAATCTTGTTTGGTTGTGGTGTTGAGGGCTTCTTCAGCCAGCAGTAGTTGAGTGCATGCCCATGGTAGGCATGCACTTCTTCTGATGAAGAAGCAGACAAATATATCTGCCCTCATGGAACTTGATGTATTAATGGGACTTAGAAATTTTAAAAAATGCTGTATTGTTGAAAAATATTACACATAAGTAAAAGTTTACTGAGTATTTGAAAGGCATCATGGACTTCCAACTCCTGTGATAAAAAGTCTTTAGGCTAAAGAAAAATCACGTAACTTCCTTTTTCCCCTGAGAAGTAGAAAGTCTTATGTTGGCTATATTATAAATTCAAAAACAAAGACAGTCAGAAGCAACCTGAAAAGTAATGTGATCTGTTTTTCCTGAACTGCCTCTGTTGTGCTAGTTTTGGGAGATGATAACACCTGCTCTGTTGGGAAGAAGATAAAGGTCTCAGTCTGGGTGTGCGTGGGGAGGCTGCCCATTGGTTGCTGTAAGCCTTCAGGAAATATTAATTTTACCCTTGCAAGAAGTGATAAGTAACTGTAATAGATTATTTAGCTAGTGAAGGTCACAGTTAAGACTGAACCTCAGGACTTGTCCTCCTTGCTAGTGTCCTTTTCTCTGTGTAGAGTAGCCTTTTCTCCTTGTGCTCCCTTGGGACAAGAATTCTTGTACTTTTTGTAGCAAAATTTACAAAAGATATTCTTGTACAATAAAGGGAACATAATGGATGTTTTATATCCCAAAAGGTCAGATATAAAAGTTCTAGTTAGAATGTGGCTCAATAGCTGCCCACGTAGGACGTAGGGGCTGTAGTCCTTGGGCCTGTGTTTAGTTCTTTGCCTGCTGACCAGGTGCCATGTGCTGTCTGCCTCCTGTCAGCACTGCTGAGGCCTGTGCATTTGGGTGAGGTCTTGCTCTGGAGCCCTGGGTTGCGGCTTCCTGCTTGTGCACTCTGGTAGTGTGAAGAGTGGTCAGTGTGCTGTTCCGACCATGAATGCATGGGACGAGTAGAGTGACAGATGCCAGAAGCGGTGCTTGTCTCCTGAAAGCTTAAGGCAGGGGGCAGAGGAGATTCGTGGGCTGTCAGTTGCAGATGGTGGAAGTTTGTCTGCAGACCATGAGGTTGAGAAGTGCACGGTGTAGAAGGATTTGCCACGCCCCCAAGGGCCTTCTTTAGCACAGGCCTCTTCAGACACAGGGAATAGCTGTAGCAAAGGTACAGACAGCCTGGCCTGCCTATGCTGAATCTCGAGGTGTGTGTGGGCAAGTGTTTCAGTCAACTTTTTTGCTGCTGTGTCCAAAATACTGGGCAAGCACAACTTTAGGGGAGGAAAAGTTTATTTGATGCTCATGGTTTCAGAGGTCTTGGGCCATAGATGGCCAGCTCCATTGCTCTGGACCCAAGGTGAGGCAGAACATCATAGCAGAAGAGTGTGGCAGTGGAAAGCAGCTCAGGACATGGAACCAGGAAGCAGAGAGGGACTAAGCTTGGCTCTCCAGGGACAATATATAAGCCCCAAAGGTATGCCCATGTGACCTACTCCTCCAGCCACGCCGTCTACCTACAGCTGCCACCCAGGTCATCCGTCCAGGTGGGTTAATGCACTGATTAGGTCAGGACTCCCATAACCGAATCGTTTCATCTCTACACTTCCTTGCATTGTCTCACACGTCAGCCATTAGGGGAGTCCTTGTATCTAAACTATAAGAGCAGAAGTGGGGTTCATCTCTTGGATCCTAGAAGAGCCCAGCTGAGTGAGCCCTTGCTGTTGATGAGATGGCTTTTGTTAGGGCATATGAAATGATAGCTCTGTTTTGTGAAACCAGTCAAGTTTTTTTTTTCCTTTAGTATTGAGAAATGGATGAATTTTGTTTAGAATTAATCATAGTTTTGCTTCTTCCATCATTTCAAGCATCAAAAATAAAATGAATTTCTAGAATTTGTCATTTCTGTTTTGCTATTTGTGATAAAGGCCAGTTTTAATACCATAAACAACACTTCAGTGGTAATTATGGGATAATAATGTATTTTTGTCCTAGTTAAAAATAATATTAGTGATAGCATATTGGACTTAGTGTATTGGTGGTGATTTTGACTTTATAATGAGTATTTCAATTGGGACAGATTTCTGTAGGATATAGAAATAGGCAGGTTGCCTGTTGGTAGCGTTGGGTATTGATCTAGACAGTGCACTTCATGAAATCTTCAGGATAATGATGACATTTAGGGTACAAGTGTTGAAAATGTACAGAAACAGGTTTGCACTGTTTGGAAATAATTGAAGAGAACCCCCCCCCTCTGTTGTATTTGTTACTTGGGTGTGTTTGGTATATTAATTATCCCCTCTCTGTTTTTAAAGCATCAGGGCAGTTTGTGAAATAGTTGGAGCAACCCAGGCCCTTTTGCCTGTGCCTCTGTCCTGACTTTCCTTCTGCTGGCTCCTTAGGCTCTTCCACTTGGAGTGTTCTGAGGGATGGGGCTGGACCCCTGTCATCCAGGGCTGAGCCTCTGTACCAGTGTGGTTTTAATTTGTTAAGGGCTTCCTTATTGCCAGGCGTGGTGTTACATGTGTGTGATCCCAGTGATTTGGTAGGCTGAGGCAGGAGGGTCACACGTTCAGGGTCACCCTTGGCAGCTTAGTGAGACCCTATTTCAAAATGGGAGTGTAGGTCCGAGGCAGAATGCACTTTGGGTCAATCCCTAGTACTGCAAAAAATTAAAAAAAAAAAGCCTACCTTACCTCAGGCTGTTGTGGGATCAAAAAGGTAATCGCATGAAAGTATTTTGAATAATAAATGCTAAACAGAGGTAAAGTAGGTTGGCTCGTGAAGCTTTCCTGTGTTTGTAAAGATCATCACTTGATTTCGTGAGCTTTAAGAAGTAATATGAGATGCTGTGGAAACGAGAGACTCTCAGTCCACTTGTTTTGTCTAAGCAGGGCTGTATGAAGACATGTAAGATATGAGGCAAACTTCTATTTGCCGTAGTTTGCAGAAAACTGAGACTAGGTATCACCCAGCACAATGTTAACCGAGATGCTCCATGTTTCCAGATACATAGATCAAGGCCGAAACCCCCAGCTCTACACCAAAGAGTGCCTGGAGAGGGCTCTAGCCAAAAATGAGCAAGTGAAAGGCAAGATCGACACCATGAAGGTAAGGCTCCGTGAAGAGCGACGACGTTAGAGCATGTGCTGAAAAGGGGCTCTTAGCCAGTTGGGCTGATAGAGTTTGCTTTTTTTCTGTACCTGAAGAACATGGCTGCTTCACAGCATAGCACAGTTAGGATTGCTGGATTGTGTAGTAGGCAGTCAGGCTAAACATGAGTGAGCTGCATGGTAGCATAAAAGCATCAGGAAACCAAGCTGGTAGTCTGCATTTAAGAAAACGCAGTGACAGGCAGTTGTCACTGATTGTCTCATTTTGTTTCAGTTTAGTGTGTCAATTTGCACTTGGGCGACGTTGGTCCTTTCTCTTGCGCTCCTGGTTCTATGGCTTGGAGGGTTCTTGAATGCTTATTTCCATATCTTCCTCCAGCAGTTGTCTCCAGCTCCTGACCTCCAGCCCCTTCTTACTGTTCCTCACTGCTCTGTGGAGAACTCAGATATCCTCTGCCTTACTGATCTTAAACATGAAATACCTAATTTTCCTGTTCAAGTTGAAACATGGTTTAAATCTGTATTTGCATTGATTGTAGTGGCCGCCCATCCTGTGGCCCCATGTGGCGTGTGCTGTGCCTGCAGCACAGAGCCCTGCCTGCCCCTGGCCACTGCCTGTTTTCCCTCGCGCTGTCTTCCTCGGCCTGACACTCCAAGCTCTATTTGCACAAGTGACTCTCCCTGCCTCAGTATTTGACCTTCTGTGAGAGACTTTTCTTGAAAATTTTGTGCCTGAGTGCTGATTGGGCTTTGCTACTTTTTTTTTTTTTTGGTACCAGGGATTGAGTCAGGGGTGCTTGCCCACTGAGCCACATCCCCAGCCCATTTTCATTTTTTGTTTTGAGACAAGGTCTTGCTAAGTTGCTGCGGCTGGCTTTGACTTGGGAGCCTCCTGCCTCAGCCTCTAAAGCTGCTGGAGTTACAGGTGCACCATCTTGCCCGGCTGGGGTTTGCATTTTTATTTCTTCTACTTGCTGACTGTTCTTTGCCTGCTGGTTAAGCTCCAGGATCATAGAGCATGTGTGTTCTGTTCGCGGAGTTGTCCAGTGCCCACCTGGTGCCAGCTGGGCCCACCTGATGTCGTTCATTTGTATCTGATGTGTGCACACTGGTAGATCATGGAGGGACTTCCTGGAGTGGCTCTGCCTGAGTGGGAGGAGCAAAAGGAGGGCCTTAGTCAGAAGGTGACCTGTGTCAGTACCTCTGCAGGGTCACAGAGCTCTGCAGGGCCTCGTCTCTACATAGGTAGAGAATAGCCCTGGGGTTGGGGCTTATTAGCCCTGGTGGTAGGTTAGATCCCCTAGTCTCCTCCCTCATCAGGTTGGGATTGGGGAGCTGTTGAACTTTGTGCTGGCTTCAGGATATAGATAGCTCTGTGTCATTGGCAAGCTGAGATGGCTCGTGGCTCTGTTCCCCTGGGCAGGGGTGAATGAGTTGTGTCATCTCTGTGTGAACACGTGGCTGGTCCATGGGGCCGGGGCCTTCAGCCTTGTTGGGCCCTTGTTCAGCTCCGCCTCTGAGCTGTGTAGGGTGGACTGGTGTCAGTGATGCATGGCCACGTGATTTGTCTTCCCTTTGTATCTCTGCTCTGTGTCATCTCAGTAGATCTGCGAAAGTCTCATGTTCTGTGGCTTTAATCTCCCCAGTGGAACGTGTATTTAAACTTGTGGAAGCTGTGTTTTAAATGGTGATCGTAGGGTTGAAATCTATTTTAAGTGGCATATGTTTCATGCCCCTTTTTAGTATAGCTCATAAGAATCAAGGTCTTGACTGCTGGCAGATTTAACCGCTTTTAATTTTGGGTTAAAGACTAATGGAACACTGATAAAGTAGGCCCAAAAAGCCATGGAGTGTGCCATGGATAATGTATTTCCTGGTGCTCTGAAAGCTTTTTTTGGAGCTGTTTGCGCACAGTGAGTTTGATGTGGTTCCAGAGAATAATTACCTAATTAAATATTTTAAATTCCTGTTACGTGTGCTGTCTCTGGCGGTCTTTTCCACCTGTGTGACTAGCTCCTGCCAAAGGGTGCTTTTCCCTTTTAGGTCTGGAGGGAGAGTTGTTCTGAGGGCGTTCCTCTTTCAGGGAGCTGTTGGTGTGCTGTAGCATGGCAGCAGATGCTCTTGTGGTGGGGTCTCCAGGAGCTGCGTTCATGGAAGGCAAGCAGCGTGCAGGAACCATCGACTTGAGGGGAGCTTGGATCCCACTCTTTTGGGGGTCTGGTTGGGTTTGAGGGATCCTGGGGGGTGGGATGTAGTCTTTAACTTGGATGATGGGCCATGTTTTTCTTCATAGAAATTTAAAAGCCTGCTGATTCAAGAGCTTTCCAAAGTGTTTCCAGAAGACATGGCTAAGTACCGAAGCATCCGGGGCGAGGACCACCAGCCTTCCTAAGTGTGCGAAGACCCCAAGTCCCTTATGGACCAGTACTGAGCCAGTGGGAGGCTGTGACTATCAGCGATGACTCTGCCCTCCTGGCAGTGTGGACTGGCCCTGGACCTGTCCCCAAGCCCACTGTCCCTGTTGTTTGACCTCATGGGATGTTGGGGCTGGAGGAGTGGAGCTGTGCCCCAGCTGTCTGTGCAGCGTCCACTGGTGGTCCCGTGTCCTCAGGGTGAATCCTTTCATTCTCTCGGTGGGCTACCGGGCACAGGAAGAATCCAGAAAATATGAGCTGTGGTCAGTAAATCAAGAGTTTAAAGAGTTGCACTGCTGGTTTTGTTTTTATATGCTCTTCTCCGCCCCTTTCTATTTATGGTATCGGAAAGCTAAAAAGTTGGTTTTGTATTTTATACTTTGAAATGTAGTACTACATTCATGGGTTTCAGTTAGACAAATGCGCAGAATAAAATAGTGTGAGTGTACATGTCTCATTGCGTGTAATCACTTTTACAGTGTTTATAAGGGAGTATGGCGTATCTTGTAAACTGTAGAGTGTTACTTCGCAGGCTGTTAGTAATATAAAACAATCTGTTCTTCACGCATTTGGGTAGAAAAAGCTAAAGCAAAATGTAAAATTCTGATTTTTTTTCCCTACAACCTCTTAGAGAGGCCATGACACTAATGAACACGGTTCATTGACACTGTTGGAAAATGCCCTGTGGGGTACTGCTTACTGATCACTCAGGGTTCACATAGGGTTCGCTGGACTACAGCTTCTGATGCAGCTGGCCTGGGGGCCTTGAGAGCTGCATTTCCTGTAAACCCTGCTGGGGTTAGTGTCTGTCCAGACTGCCTTGTTAAATGGGTGGGCTCCAGTTCAGGCTGCTGGGATGGTGCTGGGAATCTGGGTGATGGTTTGCTTCTTCCGAGTGACTCTGGGTCTGCTTAGATTGAGGGGTGTTGTGACGGATACCAACAACTTGGTAATTTAAACACGAAAAGCTGACTTTCTCACAGTTCTGGAGTCTGAAAGAATAGGCAGATAGTATGCGGCAGCTTCGCCTCACCAGTGGCCTGCTCCTCCAGCCACACCCTGCCAGTCTACAGTTACCACTATATTAAGAATTCACTGATTGGGTTAAGGCTTTCATAACCCAATCATTTCACCTCTCAAAATTTTTGTGTTGTCTCACATTTTGAGCTTTTGGAGAAAACCTTTCACCCAAACCATAGTATTTCACCCATGGCTGCCCCAAACTCAGGACAATCCAACAATGCGAAATACATTAGTCCATTTTTAAGAGTCCCTATAGTCTCAACAGTTCCAATATTGCCCAAAAGTTAAGTCCAAAATCTTCACTGAGATTCAAGGCAGACTCTCAGCATGAGCACCTCTAAAAAATCAAATCAAGTTACGTATGTCTAGTATATAAAGGCCCATGGTGAATATTTCCATTTAGAAAAACGGGCATAGAAACAAGTCAGAATCCAGCTGGGTAAACAAGTCCTGTGTTCCATGTCTGCATCTGGAGCACGTGGCATCGTGATGTTCTCTGCAAAAGGTTTGTGTAGCTCTGCCCCTATGGCCTTGGGGGTTGCAGTCCACATGTCCTCTCTTGGCTTGACTGTTCAATTCCTGCAGCTTTCCTTGGCAGATATTCCAGGGTACTGGCATTTTTTAATATTGGGGGTTTCCAATGCAACTTCAGCTTCCTCCTCACATCACACATCACCCTCTTGGGCTGCCAGCAGGGACTCTAATCCTGGGGCTCTCTGCCTGGCCTCCCAGGCCTTCCTTTGAAATCTCAGTAGATGCCTCCATAACTCTCTCAACTCCAGCGTCCTGCAATCCTGCAGAACCAGCAGCACGTGATTGACACCAGGGTTGCTGCCATCTGGAGCAGTAGCCAAGACTCCAGGGACCGTGGCTGCAACAGCCTCTGAGCGAGTTAAAAAACCTTCAGGCCCCCTGTGCAAGAAGGGTGCTCCGTTGGTCTCTTCTCAAAGGAATTTGTACTCCCTTGATCCTGAAATGCAGGTGGTCTTGCCAATTCTTGAGATGCCCTCAAGCCGTCTTTCCTTTTACTTTTGGACAAAGTCTTTAGAATTCTGTGGTGGTGGAAGTGTCTTTAACTTTAATGTCTTTAACTTCCTTTGCCCCGTTTTACTCCCATCTTTCAAATCCAAGTTTTTCAAATCTTTCTGCTCTGATTATCACAAAAGCTTAGCTAAAAGCCACCAACAGTATCCATGCCACAGCCTGAATGCAGTGCTGTCTAGAAATTTCTTCTGCCAGATTAACAAGTCCACCATCTTTAAAGTCATCCTCACAGAATGTCTCTAGACATGGGAAAAATGCAGACAACCTGTTAGGTGGAATGTAGCAAATGGCCTTCAGTCTGGTTTCCAGCAGAGTGCCCCCTTCCCTCTGAACGCTCACGAGCCCTGCTTTTGCTGTGCACAGGTCTGTCGGCATTCTGGTCTGAGCTCCCACCAGAATCATCCACTAAGCTCTGCTTGTAGCAATCTGAAGCATATCCAGCTTGGACTGCTAAGCATCTCAAAATTCCTCCCACAAATTCCAAAAAGCTCCAAACGCTTCTAAACCACATGGTCAGGTTAATCCCTGCAATGACCTTACTGTTGGTACCAATTTCTGTGTTAGTCAGCCTTTTTGTTGCTGTGATTAAAGGACCTGACAAGAGACGTCCTCTTCTTTCCTGGTTGCAGTGACTTGTGTCTCGGAAACTTTGGGGTCGGAACTGCTGATAGCAAGATGTCTTCAGGAAATGCCAAAATTGGGCGCCCTGCCCCCAACTTCAGAGCCATAGCTGTTATACCAGATGGTCGGTTCAAAGATATCAGCCTGACTACAAAGAAAAGTATGTTGTGCTTTTCTTTTACCCTCGACTTCACCTTGTGTGCCCCACGGAGATCACAGCTTTCAGTGACAGGGCAGAAGAATTTAGGAAGCTCAACTGCCAAGTGATTGATGCATCTGTGGATTCTCACCTCTGTCATCTGGCAATGACCAGGACCCCCAAGAAACAAGGAGGACTGGGACCCTTGAACATTCCCTCCATATTAGATCCCAAGCGCACCGATGCTCTGGATTATGGAGTCTTAAACGCTGGGGCCTCTGTCATTGATGATAAGGGTATCCTTTGCCAGATCACTGTAATGTCCTTCCTGTTGGCCACTCTGTGGATGAGTCTCTGAGACTAGTTCAGGCCTTCCAGTTCACTCACAAACATGGGGAGGTGTGCCCAGCTGGCCGGAAGCCTGGCAGTGATACCATCAAGCCTGATGTCCAAAAAAGTCAAGACTATTTCTCCAAGCAGAAGTGAGCACTGGGCCATCTTAGTGCCAGGCTGCAGTGGGCACCCATGAGAACAAAATCTCTTTTGTATTTTTTTTTTTTTTCATGCGTAAGACACAACTTTCCTATAGGGTTGGGAGGCCAGCCTTTCTTGTATTGGTGGGATTGACCTGAGCTGTATTGTGGGGTGGCCATCTGATGGGTATGATGTACCAGTAGTGGGGCTTCTTTTTAGTTTCTATTAAACTTGAACTGAGGAAAAAAAAAAAAAAAGGACCTGACAAGAACAATTTTAGGAGGAAAAGTTTATTTTGGGGCTTGTGTTAAGAAGCTCAGTTTGTAGAAGGCCAGCTCCCTTCCTTGGGGCTCCAGATGAGGCTGAACGTCATGATGGATCTTGGCAGAGGGAAGCAGCTCTAGGCACTTCCAGGAAGCAGAGAGGAGACTCCACACCAGATACAAAATACACACCGCAAATGCACTCCCACAGCGACCCAGCTCCTCCAGCCACACCCTGCCTGCCTGCAGTTGCCAGTTAATCCCTCTCCAGCGATTAGCGCACTGATTGGGTTAAGGCTCTAAAAGTGCAGTCATTTCACCTCTCAAATTTTGAGCTTTTGGGGGCACCTTTCATCCCAATCAGAGCACTTAAGGTGTAACCAAAATGACCTCATCACTAGATCTCAATCCCATCTACATCTACAAAGACCCTTCCGAATATGATCGTATACACAGCTTCCAGGTGGACACATGGTTTCCGGGGGCCCACCCCAAACCCGCTGCACAGCCCTCTCCAGCAGCTCTGGCCATCGGGCGCCTGCTCTGCTAGCTCAGGGTTGGGTCAGGTCTCCTTCTGAGCTGCCCCTTCCGTTCTTCAGACTCCCTGGGTGCAGTGCTGTCTGCCGCAGTGTCTGTGCTGCTCGTCCCAGAGCAGGTGGCTCAGGAGTAGGGTGTGGGCCTAGGGAGTGGCAAAAACACTGAGCCACTCTCCTGTCTATGCCAGGACAGAAGCAGTGCTTGTCTTTGCTCTCTGGCTTGAAGATAAGGAAGAAATAACTGCCGGTGGCAGTGAAAGTCACAGAGCTGAAGAAGCAGGGTCCTTACAGATGGCCTTGACATACATGGGCTTCAGTGACAACCTCATTATTGCAGATTTGCTGAGGGCGGACCAAGCTTGATGTGCAGGGATGGTTAGGTGGTGCGTGGAGGAGTGGCTGGCTTGGGCAGCTGGGCACCCGTGGCGTCCGTCACAGGAGCCTCTGGCAGGGACACACAGCATTCGTGGTCTCCCAGGCAGAGCTGAGAGGTGCTGCGTTGATGCCCTGCTGGGCAAGGCTACCTGTGGAGTCTGGTGCTTCCTCCTGAGTGCCGAGCCCATCCGTGTGGACGCTGGGGCTTTCACTGTGAGCTGCGAGCACAGGCTCTGCAGGAGATGCTTATCATTGATGCACAACCATCTATGCACATAGTGGGTTCTTTCTCTTTTTTTAATTGTTTTCTTTTTTCTTTCCTTTTTTTTTAGAGAGGAAAGAGAGAGAGAGAGAGAGAATCAATTTTTTCTTTAGTTTTTTATCTGGTTTTCATTTCTCCAACACTTAGTTGTGTAAGTGATTCTGGGGTTTGAACCTGGGTCCTAGCACATGCCAGGCAAGTGCATTGACCACTGAGCCACTGCTCCAGCTGATATTTCTTTTGAGTAAGTGTGTGGCACACAGTTAACTGGAAGCCTACTGGACATAGGAGGAGGGCAGATCCACCCAGAGGCATCTTCCCTGTGGTGACTGATGTGACACTAATGGCATAGATCCGCTGTTCCTCAGGGCTCCTGGAGGGGTGGCACCCTCAGAATCCCACACGCACCAGTTCACAGGCCCCTAAAGGACGTCAGTTCTGTCACAAGGTCAGTTTCTAATCCAGGTGTTTGGTAGACAGGACACTATTATTTACAATTTATGTTTGAACCCAGGGACGCTTAACCACTGAACCACATCCCCAGCCCTTTTTATTTTTTATTTTGAGACAGGGTCTCACTTAGTTGCTTAGGGACTTGCTAAGTTGCGGGGAGGCTGGCCTTGCACTTGAGATCCTCCTGCCTCAGCCTCCCGAGCTGCTGGGATTGCAGGTGTGTGCTACCACACTCTGCAGGGCACTGTTATTTTGAATGTACACGGTAGCAATGCTTCAGTTTCAACAGGTGGATGTCTAGGCTTCCCGGGTGCTGTGTGGCTGGCTGGCGAGACCCGGGCTTCCAGCGGCATCTGACCTCCAGGGCCCTCTCTGTCTGTTCTGCTCCCCCAGCTTTCCTGGTTGCTGCCTGGACGAGGTAGTTACCTGGGGCTCCTGTAGCACAGCCACACACCTGACCACAGCACACGCACTCAAGAGCTGGAACCAGGACCTGCACATCACAAATGCCTTGAAGTCTGTTTGGTTTGGGGTGCAGACCCATCTGGGGAACTTCTGCTTCCTGGGGGTGCGGCTTGCCATCCAGCTTTACCCCACTCAGGGGCCCTCAAAGCCCATGTGGCGAGGCTGCATCCCTAGTTGTTGGAGGTTCCAAAGTTCGGCCTCATTGCTTGCTTTGTGAGGCAGATGCGTTGGCCTCCGGAGTGCCCCTGGGGAATGTGGCGCAGCTGTCACCATCCAGAGGAGGCTGAGATCATCCTCTGGCTTGACTGTGTCTCACTGGCCCCCTCTGTGCAATGGTGGTGGCGGGGTAGCAGGAGTCACTCCTGCCTGCCAGGCAGGTGAAGTGCCGCCTCAGTCCTCAGACCTTCTTCACAAGGGTTCTCGGAGCTTTGCTCAGAGGTGAACAGGAGCCGGACAGGGAAGGGCGTTCCCAGGGTCACCACCCGCAGGTGAGCTGCAGGCAGATGCTGGAGGGGACCTGCCCGCCCCATCTGATGGGGCAGGAGGTGTGGGGGGCAGGGCACTGTGATGACGAGACCAGAGCATGTCACCTCGTGCTGGGGGTCACCTGTGGGCGGCCCCGTGTGCCCCAGCTCCAGGGAGCTCAGCACTGCACACCCTCAAGTCGCCTGACTGGATGTGGCTGCTCTCCATGCTGGTTTGGAGGGTTCAGTGGGTGCACGGGCAGGACTGCAGAACCAGAGCTGGTCAGTACCTCTGCATGGGGCTGGCATTCTCCCAGCTGCGGAGCCACTGCTGACAGGGGCTCACAGAGGCCCTTAAAGGTGGTCCCTAAGTTAGGCAAGGTGATATCTGTGTGATCAGTTTCCACAGCAATGTGCACGCGTGTGCGTGTGTGTGTCCACATGTGTGCGTGTGTGTGTCCACAAGTGTGTGTGCATGAGCTCGCTGTCTGTGTGGATGCATGTGTGTGGACGTAGACGTAGTCATTGGGTTTCAGGGGAGCTGCATGTAAGGAGGCGGCTGTGGAAGGAGGCCGTGGTTGGGAGCCTGTCCGGCTGAGTAGTGTGCCCCCAAACTCATGTCCCCCTGAAACCCCAGAATGTGACTCTGTTTGGAAGCAGAGCTTTTGCAGCTGCAAGTGCTTAAAGCAAGGTCTGCTGGATTGGGAAACCCTGATTCCAGTGCTCGTAGCCACGAGCTGTGGGGGCAGAGTGCAGCAGTATGCCCTCAGTATGCCCCCGGGGCACATGGGGGAGTCCCCAGCCCCACGGGTGCTGGAAAACTCTGGGGACCCTGCTGGAGCCTGGAGAGCATGCTGCCCTGCCCACGCTCACGTCCCAGCTCCACCTCCAGAACCACGGGAGATGGTCGCTGCTGCTTGAAACCATGGTTTGTGACTTCTTATTAGGGCAACTCCAGGAAACTCATGTGGGTGCCTGATGAAGGTGTTAGGGAACAGCTCTGGAGGAGCGGCTGTGGGAGCCATGGTGCCGGAAGCCTGGGAGCCTGGACATGCGGGCGTCTTGCAGTCAGGTGAGCGTGCAGGAGAAATCCAGCTCTGGCCAGGAGCGCGTGCATGACCACGCAGGTGCCGGTCCCATGGGGATTCCCTCTGCTGTCCGTCCGTTCGTTCGTTCTTTCTTTCTTTCTTTCTTTCTCTCTCTCTTTCTCTTTCTTTCGTTCTTTCTCGTTTTGAGAGAAAGAGAGAATCAATTTTATTTATTTTCCATCTGGCCTTTGTTTCTCCCACACTTGTTGTGTCCGTGGTGCTGGGCTTTGAACCCGGGTCCTCGTGCATGCCAGGTAAGCGCTCCACATGCTGAGCCACCGCTTCAGCCTCTGATTCCCGCTGCTTCTTGCTAAATCACAGCTGTGTCCCTTGCACTTGGGTCCTGGTGTGGGGGCTGTCCACTGAAAGCCACCAGGCCCGCTGGCCCTCAGGATCCTGGTGACATGGGTCCTGTGCCCTCTGAGGAAGGAACAACCTGGGACCAGGCAGGGCGTGGAGAGTGGGTGGGCTTCAGGAAGGGTCTACCTTGGCCCAGTGGGGGCTATGGTCAGTCAGGCCCTTGTGGCAGGGACATCACACAGGGCTGATAGGAGGAAGCAGCGGGCTTCACGGGCTGACCCTGCAGGGCTTGGGGTGTGGCGGGCGCTCAGTGTCAGTAAGTTTTGACCAATCAGTGGCCGCTTTGGTTCCTTCTCGTTTAATTTCACCAAGTCTGGTTGCTGGTTGGTTCCCAGGGTGCCTGTCTTCTTCTTGCCTGTCACTCCTGCCTCCTGGCCCAGCTGCCCAGCTGCCTACCAAGCAAGGACAAGGACGTTGAGAAGTCCCATGGCATAGAACTACGCAGATGCATAGGGCAAGGGCATTTTGTTGTTTTCTTCTAAACTTTTCCTGCAGAAGCAAGTGCTGAGATGGAAAAGAGACAGATGGGCCAGTATTGTGAGGTGTGTAGAGGCCATCTGGGGTCCAGGACCCTGGTGGGGAGCTGGTGGCATCATGATGGTGAGAACAGGGAAGGAGGCAGCCTCATGTTGCACCCCAGCACCAGGAGCGATCTGGACACGGTGAGGAGACCAGGGACGCCTGATGAAATATTTGCTCCAGCTGTGATTGTAGCAGCATCTCCTTCTGAACAAGGAGCCCTGCATGTCTCTCCTTCCCGTCCCTACCTGTTCCGCTCTCTGTCTCTTTGCAGTCTGCTCCTGCAATCTGCTTCTTGGGGTTGTGACCGAGGTACGTTATGCGAAGACTTTGGCTGCCCTGTAACGAGGTGGCTGTGCGTGAGAGGAGCAGGATTGCTGGGGTCCCCTCAGGAGAGCTGTCCTACCTGTGTGCTTGTGTTGGGGACAGTCATCCCAACTGGGTGTGCATGAGGAGGAAGAGGACCTTGGAGGCTGAGAAGGAAGAGAACCCTTGGAAGCTGAAAAGGTAAGAAGGAAGAGGACCTGGATAGAAATTTTGTAGTGAACTTCAGCTAACTTAAGCATGCAAAATCCAGTGGAAAGGAAGAGGAGGAGGAGATTTTCCTTCTTACACTTTATTTTTGTTTTTAAAAAGTCTTTTAATCCTTTACATAATTTAATGATATACAAATCCAGCATAGCTTGATGAGTATTGGAAATGGAATTGGTGACAATGAAAGGGAAAGAAGTGGAAAGTAATTTTGACGAACTTGGGGACAGTGGTGTTGGTACCAACAGGGTGTGGACACTGGGTGGGAGGGACGGTGAGGGCGAATCTGGATGCTAGCCATGCACAAGCCTGCTGTCCATGATTTCAGGTGGGAATAAAACAGGGGACAAGGTGGTGGATCAAAGTACATTCAGGAAGGCTTTGTGCGGGCATATTGCGGCACAAGGTCAGAACGTCACCTAATTTATCCAACTGAAATTCTATAAGGCAAAGAAAGGCTACAGAAAGAAATATTTTCATTTCACACATGGTCAGTTGAAGTTATTGGAAGTTTTATGTGGAGTATCTCTCTCTCCACCCATCTACCAACCCTTTGACCCATCCACCATCCATTCATCCAGCCATCCAGCCATCCAGCCATCCACTAATCTATCCATCTATCCACCATCCATCCATTCAAACAATCACCCATCCATTAATTTATCCATCCATCCACTATGTAAATATCCATCCATCCATCCATATCCATCCACTATCTGTATATCCATCCATCCATCCACCTACCCATCCACCATCCATCCATCCAACCAGGAATTCACTAATCTATCCATCCATCCACCATCCTTCCATCCATCCACCCACCCACCCACCATCATCCATCCAACTAGGAATTCACTAATCTATTCATCCACCCACCCATCCACTAATCTGATCATACATCCACTATCCATACCTCTAGTCATCACCCACTGATCTCTCCATCCCTTTATACATCTACTGATCTATCCATCCACCATCCACCCATCCACTCACCATCCATTCATTCACTTTTGTACTTAGTGGAAAAGGAACTGATAGCTTTGGTGTACTCATGTGTGCCCCTTGTTTTCTAGGGGTCAATGACAGAGCTGGCAGCTTTGTTTCGCTAGGCAGAAGGCAATGGTCCTGGTCCCTGGTGGAGTCTATCTTTCCACATACAGCTGTTCTCTTTCTATTCACCTCCTGAGGCTGCACTAGATGGCGTCTCCCAATCCTTCATGAGTACCGTTTTGGCTGTACTTGACACATTTTAATACAGTACAGCACAGCAGCTGAGAGATCTACAAAGTTGAGATTGCTCGATTGAATTTGCAAAGTAACTGGTTAAAAAAGTTAAAAAAGAGTAACTGGTTAAAAAAGAAGGCATTAAAATAACAGAGATGCTGGCAAGGTTGACCAGATGATCCTCTGCCCCCACGTTCCCTGATTCACCCTCCTAACCCTGCATCCTGTGCACTTTCAGAGGCTGGGGTCTGGATTTCCTAAAAGACAAGCAGTTCTTGAATTATGTCCTAGTTTCTGTATTTCAGTGACAGACTCGCAGGAGATATGAGATGTGCAGAGTGAGGGTCCCCTGTGACCTGGAAAAGCTGCTTTAACTCAGGACCTGCCTCTTCCTGCACCCTCTGCCTTGGAGTGCCTACTCCCTGCGCTCCATCCTCCCAACTCCAGAGCCCACATGGGGTCTCTGCTCTCCAGTCTCTGCTAACTGCTACTGGAGGCCTGTAAGATCTGGGTCCCCAAGCCCTGCCCCAGCCAACAGCTTCCCCCACCCTGGTGTCCTGAAGGTCACCCCTGAGCTTGCCTCGCTCTCTGGATTGTGTCAGTCCCTTGCTTGTCACACCTTTCTTGTTTGTGACTCCACCACATTCCCAGGCTCCAGTCCTGGGTGAGGCTCTGTATTCTCCTGGCACTGTGTAGTTGTTTAGTGTCCCTGACTTCTCTCTCCTGCAGTGCTACTGATGGCAAATGGTCACAGCACCTGCTGAAGCTGGGAGGACTGGGGTTTTCTGGCCCTCTCTGATCTGAGATGAAAACTTAGGCACAGGACTCTTGTGATGCTTGGGCCCTGTCAAAATAGTTTGCAATAGTGGCTCATCTCATCCTACAAGGAGCATTATTATTGTCCCCATTTGACTACCGGGAAACTGGAGCTAAGAGCAGACAGGTGACTTCCCCACAGCACCCCCACGGTGCCAATCAAAGCTCTGTACAAGGAGATTACCAGGGAAGCATTTGCTTCATGCTGACTTTGTGAAAGGAGGAAGGGGGGGTATCATTACATATGCAGAAAGAACTGGAAAATAAAGGCAATTATACAGATAATTTAAGAAAAACAGGATCCTTTTTGGAGGACTCAATTAAGTGGATTTATTTGATGGGTAGTTAAAAAAAAATGTCATTCCCCAGCCAGTGGCCAGTTCCATTTCATTACGAGCAGACAAAGAGCCCCAGTCAATAGCTCCGTGTTCTGGACGAGGCCCCTGGGCCACCTTCCTGCTGGATTCTGGGGAAAGCAGCAGCCTACCCGTGTTGTAGCTTTTCTCTTTGTAGCTGAGCTTTGCGGAGCTGGCTGTGTTGCATGATCAGCCTCCTGGCGTTGGTTGTATTCTCTGATTCTCTGAACTCTGCATTTTAGCATTCACCATTTTAGAGCATTCTGATTACACATACCATTTGTGCTCATTTGGACAAAATCATACACGCAAGAAATTTGACTTCAATCCCCATTCCCTCCCACTCCTCCTCCTTTCTTCCCTCCTCCTGTTATTCCTGCTCTACTCTACTAATCTTTCACTCTTTTATTTATTTATTTTTGATTGGTACTTTTTACATTCACAAATGTATTTGACAGGATGTTACTAAACCCATCCTGTATTTCTTCCTCTTCCTTCTTCCCTCCCTCTCATTCTCCTACTCCACTCACCTTCCCTGTATCTTTATCATACCTGATCCTCTCCTCTGCTCTCTTCTTTCCCTTCATTTTCTCTGGCTTCCACATATGAGAAAACATCGCACCCTTGACTTTCTGTCTGGCTCATTTCACTTAGCGTGATTTTTCTCCCTTTCCATCCATTTATCAGAGAAAGACATCATTTCATTCTTCTTTATGACTGAGTAGAGCTCCATTGTGTATACCACATTTCCTTGACCCATTCATCTGTCGATGGGCTTCTGGGTTGATTCATAATCTGGTCACTGAACTGTACTGCTATTAAGATTGAAGTGGCTGTACTGCTAGGTATTAGCATTTATTTCGTATTGTGGTTTTCCTAAGTTCCTAGGAACTTTGTCTCTTTGAAGAGTTTGTAGACTCACGAAAATCCACATCCTGCTCTCTTGACTGACTATCCCTTCCTTGGATCCAGGAGTAGGGCCCATTGGGCCCAGGTAAACATGGAACCTATGGTTGCTCTGTGGCGGATGATCCATGCTGTGAAGTCCGCATAGACCCTGGCTCCCAAAGCAGTGTCATCATCAGGCTGCTCCTTCCTGTCCCCTGCAGAGCTCTGATGGAAGGGGTCTGTGTTTAACCTCAGCACCACTATTTTATTAAAGGGCCACAGATGATCCTGGTGGTGGCTACAAACACACCCCTGTCATGAACTCTGGGCACCTGCTCCTCCGTTCCCCGAGAAGCAGCTCTGAGAGGATGAAGCCCTGAGTCTTCCCTCTGTCACCTCCTCCTCCTCATGACCCCATCCTGGCCAAGCTCTAGAGGTGGCTGTGGAGTGGCAGGCCACTTCTGGTACTTTAGATAATATGCCTCTTTCAGTTGGTTCATGTCATAAAGAAAAAGTGATGGGAAAGCATGCATTGACCTTAAGTGTTAGGGCCCCAAATAGATTGATTATTGAGTCAACACTAAGGAAGATTCCTCTGTAAGCAACAGTTCATGAGATGACCAGTGTATGAGACGGTCAGGTTGCAAGAGAACTACTGTGGACCATCAATTCCCCTTGACTGGCTGGCAGGTGCTGCCTGTGTGCTATCTGGGGTAGGACTCAGGTATTGGGGATGCTATAAAAAAATTATCAAAAAATAGCAGTGGCTGCTCCCTCCCCATGCCAGCCAGTAACAGTATTTCTGGGAGGTTTTCAGCAGAAGCTCAGGATACTCCAAAGCTTGAAAGGTGGCAGAAACTCACAAGGTCAAGATTCTGTTCAAACTTCCCAGCCAGTTGGTCTCCTTGGGAGCATCCATGGCTAGAGTTTGTGAATTTGGAGGGGAAGCAGGGCCAACTTTGGAGATTTTGGATCTGCCATTGGTGACATCCAGTGGTTCCTCCCAAAGCTTCTAGTGACTTTGGAAGCTTTCGATTCCACTCAGGCTCAGACACCAAAGGCAAAGGGCCAGCGGGTGGACCGCAGCCTGGGGCTCTGAGGTCAGCCTACCCACACAGGATCCAGCCAGTCCCAGCTGCCCTGGCCTTTCGTTTCTCCTGAAGGAGAAACAGGGCAGAAGGTCAGACAGGCAGACAAGAAAAGGGCAGGTAAGTTCTTCCCTCCATGGCTCGTGGTCCAGACACAGGAGGCACCATCTAGGCTGGCCCAGCACTCTTGCAGCTCAGGTGTCCCAGGTCAGCACGTCCTTGGAACCCCCTCTGCACCTCCTCCACACCCCGTTAACACCCCCTCTGCACCCCTCCACACTCCATCAGCA
>PVKS010028060.1:0-26850 GCA_004027875.1 Aplodontia rufa | reverse complement strand
GGGGGGGGACACTCCTGGGGGTAATTGTAATATCCAGAATCTATACACATTTTATATTATTTTGTTAAAAACTTGTATGGTTGTTCAAAAATTAAAAAAAAAATTTAAAAAAATTTTTTCAAAGGTTTCACATTGTGCTTGCTGAGGCTGGAGGACAAATTTCAACCAGGCTTACAGACTTATGCAATTCACTCCAGCTTGCTTCTCCAGCCTCATCTTTGCCTCACTCTTCTCAATAAAACAAATATAAATAGTACTTGCTCAATAAAAAGCAACCAAAAACTGATTTATAACATAATTCAATGTATTGGTTATAAATAAAATCAACCTCACCGTTAAGAAGCAGCATGAGAATGAGAACAAAATAAGGTACGTAAGTTTCCAAGGAAGCATTTACCAAATTTCTGTCAACGTTTTTTTCCTACCTCTAATGTCCAACTGGAGATCCTAATACTCAGAATTACAAGCTAACTTACATTCAAAAGGCTCTTTGGTTCCTCCAAAGGTTTTTTTCCTTTTACATGGATTTCAATTTCCTATTTGAGGTGGCCCTGAACATGAAGATAAAAATTAGCTAAATCAGGACTCTGTGAACAGGTTGATCCTGACACCATGAACATTTTCACGCTCAATGTCACCACATCATTGTTCTTCAGCAATTGTCATGAGATGGGAGTCAGCTGACCCCAGGGAAGTCAAGGTTTGGGTAGGGTATAATACTACTCTCTTTTTCCCTCCTATCCTTTCCCTTTTCTACATTTCCCTTCCTTTCCTTTTTTTTTTTTTTTTTTTTTTTGTACCAGGGACTGAACCCAGGGGCTTCTTAACCACTGAGCAACATCCCCAGCTCCTAATTTGCTTATGGCCTTCATAAATTGTTGAGGCTGGCTTTGAACTTGCAATCCTCCTGCCTCACCCTCCTAAGTCGCTTGAATTACAGGAGTGCACTACCATGCCCGGCACTTGCAGGGTTTTTGGCAGAGGCAGACAGTTATTCTACTAACACTAAACTTGGCCTATTAAAGCAGATAATCAGGGCAGGTGCAGAAATCTTATCAATCTATGGCATTAGAGAAGCTATTAACTATTAAAAATTGGTTGTACTTAATTGTACTTAATGTCAAAAGTATCTACATACTGAAAAAAGTGACCCAATACCAAATTCATAATTGTATAATCCTTGTACAATCCACACAGCTTTTTTTTTTTTAAGTGCTGGGGATGGAACCCAGGGCCCAAGGCCTTGACCTTGATAGGTAAGCTACGCACCACTGAGCCACATCCACCTAATTTTTACTGTCCAGTTCTTCTTCCAGACCCCGACCCCATGCATATCTTCACATCTATGGAGACCAAAATAACTCATGGCATGGCATTCAACAAGAAACGTCTTTGTGGAACACACCCTCAATATTTATTCTGCACATATACAGCCAGATATTGAAATCATCAAGAAACACAACATGAACTACATTTGAATAATCCTTGGGAGACATTTGAATTTGCAAAATAGTCACATAAAAAGTACTAACTTGTAAAAGAAGAACTTTGGAATCACTCGCAAGTACCAGATTTCAAGTTGGACTTTTTTGGAATCTTGACTGAGAATCTCAGCTCAGAGCCATGAGAAACATTTGTTCTTCCCCACATAATATCTACACAAAAGCTGGAGCCAAAGAATAATGCTGATTGGCTAAGATTTTGAAAAGTGGGCTAATATAAATTTGTTCTAAATCAATATACTTTGATACACATATAAAACTAAATTAAGACAGTATAATGCAAATAAACTGACAAATATTTCTAAGCCAATAAACGTGCCTCTTAGCCCTATCAGAAACAACAGACATAGTGAGAATGATGAAATTTGTTACACAGAATTGTAAAAATGCCTTTCAACTTAGAAACAGAAGAAACAGTTTCTGCTTATTTTAAACTTACATCAAAACTGAAATATGGAATGGTCTAACAAAGCCAGGAATTTCATAAGAACAGAAGCATACATTAATTTTGGGAAAGGAGAGAGTTCAACACAATGAGAACTATCTATATTTTTAAGGATTATATTGCTAAAGTTATATAAGGACAAAATAAATCAAGTTAAGCTTAGGATAGTCCTAATGGAAGATGTGGCATAGTAAACTAAATGTAATCAGTTTTCAGTTCCATGAGGCTATTCTTTACTTTTGCTTTTATCAAACGAAACAACTTATCTTTGCTGAAATGGCACGGTTTCAAACACAAAGAAATCCCAGGTATATTTTGTAAGACTTTTTTTTTTTTTAGTGCCAAGAATTGAGTCCAGGGGCACTTAACCACTGAGCACATCCCCAGTCCTTTTTTAAATTTTGAGGTAGGGCCTCACTAAGTTGCTCAGAGCCTTGCTAAATTGCTGAGGATGGCTTTGAACTTGCACTTTCAATCCTCCTGCCTCAGCCTCCTGAGCCGCTGGGATTGCAGGAATGTGACACTGTACCAGGCTGTGGGACATAATTTTAAGGCTGTTATCTCCTACTCATGAAATTCTCCCCACCCAACACCCTACAACACTTTCTAACCCTTTTACACACAGATTCAGAGCTCTTAAGGTAACACTAGCTAATCAAAATAACTACAGCGAGGATGGTTATTAATTAGCCTAAGCAGTATGGAAACCTATGCTAGTATCAGGCTTGCTTTCACTTTATGTTTTGTTTTGTGCTAAGCAAGAATAAAATAAATTATATTCTTTTCATGTATCTTCTGGTCCCTTAGAGTTCTCAGAGTTTCATCAAACCCACAGGATCAGCACTGCATATGAATCCTACATCAAATAGGCTAATTACTCAGCAAGGATGCTTAGAGTCTTGCTTCAAACCCTACCTCTCAGTCACCTTCCTAGAGGCACCTGATTATAAGAGGATAGCTTGCCTTTCTCAACATGTCCCCCTGTCCTGAATGAGCACCTACTAGAGAGACTCCCTACAAAGCTTGTCCTCCAGGTTCCAAGGGTCTTAGAAGCAACAGCACTAGCCAGTGTAGACAACCTCGGAGATCCTCATGCTTCTGCGCCAACTGAGAGACAGGTGGAATAATCCTTTTCTAATGGGGAACAAAACTGGTTGCTTGAACAACCCTGGCTCAGAAACCTAAAAGCAAAATCGGTCTACTAAATTCATCAGACTTAAGCAAAATAAGTTAGCCCAAGACTGAGGCTGTAATCTTGAGCCTTTGTCTCGCCTTTTTTCTTCTGCAGTTGCATACAATGACCCCAAATAGGCATTCCACAAGTGCAGTGTAAAATAAATAAATGAGGCATGTTCTACAGCCTCAGAGAGACTGACAGACTGTATCTGGGAGAACATGGACGTGGTGATTCCCATCTGTGCCTGCACTGAACATCCGGCAGCTGCTGGTGATTATGCAGAATCTCAAAAGATTGGAACTGAATTCCTCCTCCAGGACCAACTCTGACATGGCCTGTCTTGCAGCATTTCTTCTCTAAACCCCAACTACATCCAGTTACTAGGACTTACTGATTCCAACACCTTAATAGTAAAGAATCTGGATCATAGCACATTCCTGAGAATCTGGAAATTCTCAGATTCTTTATTTCTTTTAATACCTACTTGGGCTACCACCACCTAGCTAAGGTCTTCATAATGGCTTCCTGCCTACATATGTACGCTGATCTGACTTTCATGGTGCCTTCTCTTAACACATGTGAGCTCTGTTAATCCACTAAAAACACTTTGACTTCTCACCATTATCTGTAAATCAAAATCCTTTGGTCTGGACTCTGGACTTAGACTGTGTGGGGGGTCAATTTTCTGTTGCTATGATAAAAAATATTCAATGTGAACAATCTAAAAGGGGAAAGATTCATTTTTGGCTCATGCTTTCAAAAGTTTCAGTCAACAGTTGCTTGGCTTTGTCACTTTGGACCAGTGGTAGCAAGTGCGTCATGGTGGTAATGTGTGATAGAGGATCTATTTATCTCATTGCAGAGAGGGAAGCAAAAAGGGAGGAGGAAGGGGTCCCTATATCCCCTTCAAGGGAACATCCAACTTCCTTCCACTAGGTTTTTACCACCTCCCCATAGTGCCATCAGCTAGGGACTGAGACTTCAGCATGCGGGCCTTTGGGGAACATCTAATATCCAAACCAGAAGAGACTGAGTGGATTCAACCACAAAACCATTCATCAATAGCAGCAGGACTTCAGGGTAGTATCTTTGCTCTTCTGTGCCTGAGTTCTCTAAAGTATAAACTAGGTAATAAGTTTTCTCTTTGTGATCTGTTTAAAGATTTGCAGAAGAAGGGCATGCTCAGTGTTTACAGAGGTCTGGTCACAGTGGCTGCCAGACGGTAAGCATCACTCTATCCGTAGTGACACCTTGACACCTGCAGCACTTGGCCAGGCTGCCACTCATGACTTGACATCATAAACTGTGTAACCACACGTAACTCAACTGGCCCTTCCACCAGACGAACCCTCCCAGCGGGCAAAGGTTGTGCACCTTGTCCTTATTCAATGGCCTTCATCAACCGGTGCTTCCACCCTTGGATCTAGCTAATTCTGGGAGCTGACTAGAGACAGACACCTACTCAACCACATGGAAACAAAGCAATTTCAAAAAATGACAATCAGACACTTTGTAGGACAAAACGGATCTGAAGTTGGCCTACAAGATATTTAGTCCTCTCCTTCTCCACAGCATTCTCTCAACACATGTGACCCTGAACCAAAGAGCTCTTTCTTCAGCTTGACACAATCTGAAGGAGAAAGGTGGAGAAGACAGACACCCAACGATAAGTCACACACATGACCCCTGGCAATGGTTTCTGAATCAAGGAAACACAAATACAACCACAGAAAAAGTTATTTCTTTAACTTCTCTGATTCTAGATATTTCACAATTGCATAAAAGGTTGGTACAAACCTTAAAAGCACTTATTATTTATTTAAATAGCTGTGTTTACATTTGTGTGGGCTGATAGCCAATCGCAAGTATTTAAGAATATAAAGTCAGATCCTCAATATCATTAGCATACATTAACAAAACCACAATGAGAACATCATGCACTCTAATTAGAATAGTTGTTATCAAAAAGACAAAAATAACAAATGCTGGTGTGAGGACAGAAAGAAAGGGAACTCTCCGATAGTTTGAATGGATGGTAAAATTGAGCAGTCACTATGGAAATCAGTACAGAGGTTCCTCAAGAAGCTAAATAGAGAATATCATGTGATCCAGCAATCCGGCTCCTGAGTGTAAATCCAAGGGAAAAGAAATCATTATATCAAAGAAATACCTGCTCTCCCTTTTTTATTCCAGCACCACCCATATACCCAAGATACAGAACTAACCAAGGCATCTAACAATGGATGAATGGAAAAAGAAAAAAAGAGTATATTTACATAATGAAATAATATCCATCCATAAATAAAGTTAAAATCCTATAATTTGCAGCAATGCAGATAGAACTGGAGCACATTGTGTTAAGCAAACTAAGGCCAGCGCAGAAAAACATTTGTAAAGCTAAGAGAGTCAATCTCATAGAAGAAGAGAATAGAACAGTGGACTAGGAAGGGCAATATAGAGAGGTTAGATAAAGGGTACCAAAATATAATTAGATAAGAAGACTTAGTTCTAACTTTCTATTTGTAAATATGCATGTATATGGTGCGTGGGGTCAAACCCAGCCTCACACTCCTTAGGCAAGCATTCTACCACTGAACCACATCCCCAGCTCCTAGTTCTATCACTCCATGGCATAAAAGGTACCTATATATATATTTCAAAATAACTAGAAAAGAAGCATCCAAAGGTTCTCAAGACACAGAAGTGATAAATATTTGAGAGGGAAATGTTAATTACCCTATTTGATTGTTATACATTGTATACACGTATCAAATTATCATCCCATACACCAAATACGTATAAATATGCTGTATCAAAAAAGAAAAAAGGAAGTTAACATCATTTATCATTTTTTATCCTTAAAAAATAGATTTCATTATGATACTGTACTTGAGTTTTGCAGGAAAAATATAGGACCCAGAAGAGAGGCAAGGGATCATGGGACAGAAGGAGAGAGATAGATGGGTGCTGGGGGTGGGGATATTGACCAAATTGTATGGCTGTATTGTGTGCATCTAGGAATATGTGACAACAAATCCCATCATTATGTACAACTATAACGCACAAATAAAAAATAAACAAACAATAGATTTCATCTTCTACTTAAATTGTTCCCAGGTTTAGTAACATGAATGTATGGTTGTAACTGCAGGTTAAGAGAACACCGAACATGTATCCTCACATTCATGTTCCTACATAAAAGCTTTTATTTTCTAACCATTATTTCTGGTTTCAGAAAAAAATCAACATATTTACCATGATATCATAGGGAGAAAGTAAGAAATTAAGGTGCAAGTATCTATTTTAAAAAAAGCAATATGTGACAATACCAAACTTTAAATTTCTCAGGCTCTAACATCTTCAAACAACACCCATCCATGAAACAAATTAAAGCAAGGAAGAATGCACCAACGATTGACAGATGGTTTTAACTTGGCACTTGTGTATTTGTGAAAGGATTATCTTCGAGCTGGTGTATTTACTTTGGTCTTTAATGACTGGTATGTCCAAGTGGTGAAAGACACCAGTATGAATACTTGCTTAGAAGGAGGAGGAACGCTTGCTCTGTTTTTCTCAGATGACCCAGGTGTCAAGAATTTGATGGGATGGTGGGGGTAGGGCATATCTGTCTGTCTCTCTGTCTGTCTGCCTCTCTCTCATGTGCAGGCCTGTCAGGAACGAAACTACTGGAGACAAATGAACCCTGGAACTCTGGCTGAGCTCAGTCAACTGATTAGCAAGAAACAACAGAAACCAAATCATTCAGCAGACGCTCTCCGTCCCCGGTGACCAAGCAGAGCTCTGCAGATGACAGTGATAATAAAGTTTAGAAATCACGGATCATAAAACTCAAACCCAGCACAGGCTATCAAAATGTGGCCACTTTCGTCAGCTGCATCAGTCTTGACAAAGCAACTGTGGACTATTTGTGACCCTAGATAGGACCAAATAGAAATAGAGTTTCAAGAACCTTGGGAAATCAAAGACTTAAATGTTCCTCTCTCATCATTAGTTTCCTCTTTAAACAAATAAGAAACTGAATCAGGGAGATTTAAAACTGACAAGCGTCTGTTCCTTGTGCAGTGTACCCAGCTACACTTTGCTAACTATGGTCCTAGGGTTTCCTTTCCAATGAGAAGACCACAAAGCTCCCGGGTAGAGTACGCCATGCAGTTTTCAAAGTCACAGGAGCAGTCCTGGCTGTCAAAACCAGGAAGAGGAAACCATCGATAATTCAGGAGGTGATAAATAAGAGAAAGTGTCAGATGCACAGACAGGAAAATGGAAAACATAATTTTCTTTGGGACCAATTAACGTACCAACTACTTTGTACCCTCTTAATCAGAAAGGTGTCAGCGTCGTCAAGAGAAGGGGATTTTTTTTTTCCTAATGAAAGTTAACATGACACTTTCTTGTATTAATGAAACACATTCTGCACTACTTCACAGGCAAGAGAAGAAAAATCACTTTAAGTACAAATACCACTGTAAGGCAAGACCTGGGGGCATAAATATTCATGACATATTCCACATGTTTAATTAAGCTCTGTTCTTGACTTTTTTTTTTTAATTCCTGGTTTGTTTTTCTTGTAGGAAAGATGCCAAATATTATGAGCTTCTGCTTCAGAGTTTTGGATCAGAGTTTGGCCTCATATCACCCTGTTTCGTTTGGCAAGCAGGATTGTCAAGAATGACAAGCACCAATGAATTAATCATTCATGGATTCAAGGGGAGGGAAAAACACAGGAAAAAACCTCAGAAGTGACGTTCTGTGAGCTCTTCTGTCATCTCACATGGGACCCAATGTGTTGAGAACAGCACAAGAGACGGACAGGAGTTCAAGCAGACCCTATTGCGGCAATTTTCAGAGTACTCGAAAAGAGGAAAGGTCCTCACTACTCCCGTGGTCCAGGTTATAACTGAGCTTCCATACAGAAACCTACGTGTGACTGTCTACGGAAAGGTACTCCTGCCAGGTGAATCAAGTTGCAGAACCACAGAGAAAATGGGTCTGTTCTAAAAGAAAGGAGGTATAACTTTATAAACAAGAACAAAAATATCTCCTAAGAACATGCTCCTGAGTACACACAGCTATTATTATACATCAAGCCCCATTATTAACTTCCTCATGGGAGATAGGTCTTTGCATTTTGATTACTCATAGCAATTTTTAATAGAAGAATTTCCCATATTCTTAAACTTATACTAAATATTTTTCCTTACCAAATTATATATCTGACCTTAGCAAATCATTTGATCAGCTCAGGACACAGGACATAAACAACAAAATTGACAGGATAATTTTCCCTGTTTTTTCACCTGAAAGAGTTATATATAGTGATAATATACAACTTTCTGGGCTAGGGTTATGGCTCAGTGGTAAAGTGATTGCCTAGAATGCATGAGTGCTAGCACCACAAAACAAAACAACAACAAAAAATGAAACAAACATACCTTTTAGTTGTAGGGTAATCAAAATATCAGAAATTCTTAATAATTAAAAGTTAATCCAATAGAGTGATTGGTATAAATTATTTGCTGAAAGAGTCAATTAAAATTAAAATAGTTCTTCCTTTCTAAATATGTCACCATCAAAACTATCTCTGATTTCACAAAGTTTGTTTTTGCTCTTGTTCATTTTTCCTAAGCCAAAAATAATTATTTATAAATGATTTCCTTTTCCTCCTTTGGATTAATATTCCAAAGTGTCAACATATTCTGGCCCCTACAACAGTTCAAATGAACTCTTTTCTATATACTAAATATATATATATATAATTTGCATTCTAGAGAAATGCTGCCAACATCTACAGAGAGCAAAAACTGTTTTTAAACTTTCAGATTTTAGAAATTGCTTTCATTCACAACGATGCTGGAGCTGGGCGTGGCGGTGCACGCCTGTAACCCCAGGCTCAGAAGGTTGAGACAAAAGGATTCCAAGTTCAAAGCCAGCCTCAGCAACTTAATAAGGCCCTAAGCAATTTAGTGAGACCTTTCTCAAAATTAAAAAAAAAAAGGCTGGGGGTATAGCTCATGGTTAAGAGCTCCTGGGTTAAATCTCCAGTACCAAAATAAATAAATGAATAAATAAATAAATAAGTAAAAATTACAAAAGAGAGAGAAAATAAAGATGTTATATATAAAAACACTCATTCTTAGCAGAGTAATAAGAAAGTCAGTGACCACTAAAGGAAATTGCCTTAATCACCCAAATTAACAGTATATTTCTCAGAGTCAAATGAAAAAAAAAACTGTATGAAAACGAATTCTACCTTAATTGCATTTAATCAATTAATGTGTAAATATATGCTAACCCATAATACAAACAACCCAAGGATAAGCTTATAGCCTCGACAACTTAATAATACTCTCTGGAATATGACATCCACGTAGGAAGCTGGCTTACAACTGAACACGCACAGTGCTGAAACATCACATCATAAAAGAAGCTAAAGAAAAGTTTTGTTTTTGCAAGTGTATGATTGGATCCCTACCAACACGGAGGCCAACCAAAACACAATTGGCAGTACAATTCTAGTTACTATGTCCCAACTCCGCTTTGACATAATTCTCTGTATAATTCACAGGCTGAACAACACCACACATAAAATGCTTAAACTTCTGATTCCAGTTACCCATCCTGCCTCATTAATGTGAACAGCTAAGAAGGGAAAGAGACCAGAAGAGAAAATCCAGGTCTTGTCCACACTAAGTGGTCTAAAGGTAGGAAAGAGAGCTGCAGGGATTTGGGTGCAGGCTGAGAGGCTCGGGTTCAGAACTCGGGTAGAAGACTAAGCCAGCTATAGGAATGAGGTACCATCAATGTCTTTGAATGTGGGTAGTTTTATTCCTGAGGCAATCTGTGCTGCTGACTTTTGCAGGCAGTGTTTTCTGTATATTTATCTTCTGTCACAAAATAATCTCCCAACTGCTCCCCTTTCTTAGCGAGGCTAGCAAACCAGAGCTAGGGCTCAGAGTTCAGCCTATGCTACTAAACAAAAGGAAATATGCTTGTCCCAGTAGGGACAGAGCTGAGGGCCACTTCTCTCTTTCTCTGTGTCAAATAACTTCACCTTCTCAGCTGAAGGGTAAAAACCCTGTTTTACATTTCTATGTTGCTTACCCATGCATCCATTATTGTTTTATGGAAATCATCAAAGGCCTTTGCAAAGATTTAGCTACTCATAACAACACAACCAAACAAATAAACAAAAATTAACCTGAATATCTATCAACCAGAAATAGATTAATGACTGCTTTCATATAACAGAACACTAATCAGCTTTTTAAAAATATTTTACTACCTGATATAGAAACTGTTTATACCCTTTCAAATACGCGTGCTATGAACAGTATAACTCCTCCTTAAATAAAAAATATTTTCACAGAAAAAGTTCTAGATTTTAGCCCTAATTCTTAACAGCAAGCCACTATTTGGTGGCATTGTGAATTCTGATTTCATTTGCCCTGTTAATCTGTATCTTCTCAATTCTTTTTGCAAGAAATATAAATCATTCTTAGAGTTAGAAAAATAAACCCAAAATGTTTCTTAAAAACATTCCATGAGCCTGTTGCTCATTTTTTTTCTCAACCGTCTTTATTCTATGGGCTCACAGTAGGTTTCTGCATGTTTATCTTTGAATCTATCCTGAGAGACAGAAGTCTAAACACATCCAAGAAAATAAATGTTACCTTCTGAAACCCTTAATTTGCACATCCAATGGAAGTCCCTGCTGTGGGGCTTTCTTTCCACTCTTTCTCCTGCCCAGGGACATGAAGCCATAAATCATGTCCACTAGCGAGGCCACACTTGGGGTCCACCAGCATCACCTGTACTTGCAGGGAACTGTGGAGGGACCATCACCGACTTCCTTCGTGGGGACCACTGATGATCTTTTCATGACTATTTTCCTGATGAGACAGTCATTTAAGATTTCTGAATGTTCTCAAGAGGTCAAAGTTCAACCCCCTGGAAGTCTGTGCTACAAAATTTATTTCCATTTTGACAAAAATAAAGAGCTTCAAAGAGGAAAAATGAGAAAGAGGACAGAGAAAACAGAGAACTCTTTCTTGGACATATTATTTTACCAAAATAATATAAAATGTGTATATATTCTAGATATTACAACTCCTGGGGGTAATTGCAATATCCAGAATATATACACATTCTATATTATTTTGTTAAAATCTTGTAAGGTTGTTCAAAAATAAAAAAAATTTAAAAAAAGAATGGTTTACACATTTTCTACATGATTTTACACTTTTAGAGAATGGTGAGGACTTTATGCTAAACACACTGAAACATTTTCTACAGTCTTAAAAATAGGGTAAAAACAAAAACTTTGATATGAAGTTGTATCAATGGAACTGAATGATCTGACACACACAAGTGGGTAAGCACAGGCCATGATATGCCTTCAGATCTAGGATAAAATGCTACTTCTTCCATTACTAGCTGAGAACGTGGGCAAGACAACACAATTTAACATCTGAGGCCTTTATTTCCTCATTTATAAAGACAAAGACAATGCTCCTCAAGGATCAACAAATGGGAAGATTAGAATTTCTGATGTCAGTTTAATACAGACATGCCTACTGATGCTATTGAAAGACTCTGGCACTGGGGAGGAGAGTGGAGCCATCAACAAGAGGATGAAATTTGAAGTCCAACAGAGGTAAGGAGCAGACAGATGCAGGCGGGGGCTGGGGCATTTTGGCTGATTCTGCCTATAGGTCTTGCATTTAAGGTGCCCAAGGAATGTGAGTATGGGAAAAGTCCTGGACATAGCTGAACCTACAGTTCTGGGCTCAACAGAATGGGTCATGATGGATAAGCAGATTGAGGAAGTCATCTTTCTCAATTCTGAATGCCAGTCAGCACCAACCAGGGCATGTGTAAATTTCTAGTGTTCTGATTTAATTGCTCCAGGAGAGGATCTAGGAATCAGACTCTTTTTATTTGTCTTCATCCAAGCAACATTTCATTCAATCATTTTTTAATTCAACACATTTTTCATTTAAACAGATGAATTCTTTTTTATTCATTTGTTTATATTTTTATTGAGGTAAAATTCACAGAAGATAGAATTAAGCATTATAAAGTATAGAAATTCAACAGCATTTAGAATAATCACAATGCTGTAAATCCATCACCTGCATCTAGTCCCCCAATACTTCATCACCCTCAAAAGGAAATCCTATACCCAATTAAGCAGTGATTCCCGTTCCTCTCTGGCTCTATGGATTTGCCTATTCTAAATATTTCATATGATGGCATCATAGAATATGTGGTCTTTATGTGTGTGTCTATATACGTGAGAGAGACTAGCTTCTTTCACTAAGCATGTTTTTGTGGTTCAACCATAGCACAGCATGCATTACTAATTCACTTATTTATATAGCTAAATAATACTATGTTGTATGGTTACACCATTTTTATTTATCCATTCATGAAATCATGGACATATGGGTTGTTCCCAGCTTTTAGCAATTGTGAACAGAGCTACTACTACGAATATGCACAGGCAAGTATCTGAGTACCTCTTTTTAATTCTTTTGGGTGTATACTAGGAGTAGAATTGCCTGATCATAAGGTACTCCTATGTTTAACTCTTTGAGGACATCTTGACATCTTTCTTTTCTTTCTTTCTTTCTTACTTTCTTTTTTTTGTAAGGTTCTCTAGATGACTCTATGTAAAGCTGGTACTGAGAATCATTAATGCATAAGATAGATAAGGCTATAACAGGTAGAACGCACATGGGAGAAGATATAGAGTAGGTAAAGGATAGGATCAGAATCCGCCAGAAAAAAAGCCTGTAAAGAAGACAGATAAATAGGGAGAAGAGAGAGGTGTCACAGAAAGAGAAGCAACTCCCAAAAGGGAGGAACCATCAATAGCAAATGCCAAAAGAAACTGGAAACCATAAAGGAAACTGAACAAGTCTATTGCATATGGCATGATGCAAAGATGGAGCAAGCTAGCCTCATTAAGAGCTGGAGTTGAGAAATTGGGGTGTACATGAGGGTCAAAGAAGGCCAATACCATAACATAATCTGTAATTCATTTTTTGCACCTAAGGGCAAAGACCGCATCTTGCCTGTTCTTTCGTGATACCTGGAAATGTGCAATGCAAATATCAAGTCCACAATCAAAATTATCTTGGACTAACCAGTTTACCCTTCAATATCCCTGCCACATACAGCAGTAAACTACATAATAGTACTGATCAGTAACTACCCACTGACTGTAATGTGACCTAGTAAGGCTGTTAACTATGTGGAAAATATTTGAGTACAGCAATATATACTTTGCAAAATTGTTTGATTTTAATTTCAGCAAACTAATCAAATAATTGTTCACCTTTTTGATTAATATATCATTTTAGTTTAAAAGTATATCTATTTTTATTAGATGAATATGGAGTTACAATTGAGGGGGAAACATTATCAAACATTCAAGAACAAATGTATATATACTTAGTTATTCAAGGCTAATGCCATGTCATAGATGCCCAGCTTGGGTTCCCCATGTTGCTATTTCCTCCAGAAGACCCCCTGAGTTAAATGGATATCTTGTAGAGGTCAGAGATCTCCTTCTGAGATGATTCCCCCATATTCCCATCCTCCAGTCTCCTAGAAGTTCTTCCTAAGCCCTCCCACCGTACATCTATTTTTGTATAACATTCATCAATCTCTGAATCAATACTGGTAAGAGATGTATAATGATTTTACTGAACAGCTATTTTATGAAAACAAAGTTTTTTCCTTCTGATTAGAGAAAAGAGCAAATCCTATACTGGTTACACTTTAAAGAGAGAAAGTGAGAATTCCATTGACCTCACGTCTGAAGCGACATATTAAAGTTAGCTTAGGTTAAAATTCTTGATGAATAGGAAATATACATGAAGTTAGCGCTTTTTTCGAAAAGAATTTTTTTTTCATCTGAAGTGTCAGATCACCCAAGAAATATCTCCACAGCAAGAAAGTAGTACACCATCCTGGATTCTCCTCCTTCTCAATTAAAGCTTCCATTCTGTAGAGTCACAGTATTTAATTTGAAATTTCCTCTTTCTGTGCCAGCTGTGGTTTGAACTCCTTTCTGCAATGGCCTTAAGCACACAACCTTATGTAACACACAAAGTACCATGAAAGCCGCCAAAGCAAGAAGGGGAAAAAGACATTTTTCTTTAGAACCAAGCACCTGGCAAGAAAAAGAGCATGTTCTCATAAAGCCTTAAGGCTTTTCTGGCTCTCCCCTGAGAATCCAAATGGATGAATTCTGGTTTCCTTTTGAAAAATTTTGTAAGGTTTTATGTTTGCCTTGAGTTACAGTTCACCAGACTTTTCCACTTTGTTACTGTTTCTGTCCATTGACAGGCGGGGAGAAGACTCCTCAACCAACATAGCAGTTGGCAGACAGAGGTGACCCACTCACCAGGACTTACGGCTCTGGGGTCCGCAAAGTTACAACCTCCAGTATTGAATTCATAGAAATCAGGTGCCCACCCTCTCAGCAACTTAGCACTATAGACACAAAGGGAAAACCAAGGAGAAAAAGAAAAAAAGATTTCCCCATCACCTCCTCCTACCCTTCTTGCCATCTGTATGTCATTGGCCTTGGGTGGTCATTCATCTTTCTAGTAGTTTATTTTCTTTATAATTCTATCTGACTTTCAAATCTCTATCAGAACTGGACCTCTGCACAGCCAGTAATCAACGGAATGTAACTGCACTCATCCTAGAAAGACTTTCCACAAAGAACCAATAAATACTGCTGGTTGGATCGTAACACAAAAATTAGTATTCACATGAAGTCTCACCAGTCTTGGGAGTTACGTTCATACATCCAGAACAAGGAGACGGCTAGCTGGAACCCTGGTAACTTCCTATACCAGCCTGAGGCAGAGTGTTTTCAATTGTTCCCCTCAGTAGACCCAGAGCTGATTCTTACATTTTTGTCTTCTCCAAAAGCAATAAAGAAAATAAAAACATAAAAGCCACTGCCTTCTGCCAAACCTGTACTCCAACAATTAAAGATAATCTTGTATCTTTGTTTTGCCTTTCTTTCTTTCTTGATACAAAACTTGAAGCCTAGAACTTGCAAGCACTAATTTCTTTTACAGAAGCACAGGATGTAGGCATGTCAGAACATGAATCTGACACACCCTGCAAATTCCCACCTGCAGCATATAACGGCTTTACAAGAGAGTGCCAAATCCAGGAAGCTTCTCCGGACTTCGAAGGAGAGGGCATACTTCAGGGTGTGGCCATCGATGATGAGAGCCACATCATTTTCCTTGCCCAGCAAATTTCCAAGGTCTGTGCAATGTTGGGTGATGGCTGCCCGTGTTGCCTGAAACAAGAGTGAAGAGGATCATGATTTTTCAAATAGCAAGAGTGAAATAGAATTCAAAAGTAATTTCCTTGAAATAAAAATGCATCCATTCTAATGTAGAATACAGATACAGTTCAAAAATTCCAATATTAAAAATTGGTAGCCCTCTGGGGTATTTCGATGGGCAATAACTTGTTCACAGTGAGACCCACTGGATATTTATAGTAATCCACTCTGGGTTCTAAAGCTGAACTAGAGGATCCAAATTCTTCTCCACTGGAACTTTAATTACTAAGGATTTAAGGATTGCCTTTTTCTTTATACACATACATTTTTTTTGGTGCCTCTCGAATATGGATCTCTATAAATAAATATACTTTTAGGGAAAAGATAGAGTTATTGGAATACAAATGGCAAGCTCTTTCATTTCTTAGTTTGCACAAGATAATCTTCAAAGAATCCAAGAGATATCAAGAGATATAAAAATAACCAGATTAATTTCTATTCTTATAGAAATCTTCAGATTAAGAAACTTTCCAGGTATCACTGATATAAGAAATGAGCTGATCATCCTCTAATCAAATTAAATTGCCAAAACCTACTAAAATATTACTACCAGCCAGTGTGGTATCTATTGTCATATGGAATTAAAGCATAGATGGATAGATTGATTGATTGATTGATTGAACTCAGGGTGCTTAACCACTGAGCCACATCCTCAGTCCTTCTTTATATTTTATTTTGAGACAGGGTCTTGCTAAATTGCTAAGGCTGGCTTTGAACTTGAGATCCTCCTGCCTCAGCCTCCTGAGCTGCTAGGGGTACAGGCACCCAGTTCAAGAAACATTCTTAAGATTAAAAAAAGATATTCTGATCATCCCAAAGAAGTATAACTATAAATAGGATATCTGGCTCAAATACAAAAATGTAATTTTGGGCTCATAAAAAAATTGGTTTAACTTTATCAGGAAGTACAAAAGTCTGGTGAAATTTTTCTGTCTGGACAATAAGTTATTAAGTATATTACATGCAATATATCAAATGATAACATGAATTATGGTCTTAAAGAAATAAGTTCAACAAACAGGAATCTTGTTCCCCCTAGTTCAGTGAGGATCAGCCGCTATTGCTTCCATCATCCTATTATTCAATTTTCATTCCCCCAAAAATGACTTTTAACAACACAGAAAGATGCATTTCAGAAGGACGTGGTCTAGAGCCCTGCACTGTAGCCAGATCCCTGGGAGGTGCATAACCCATTCCCCAAATGTGAAGTAGAAGGACCTGGAAGATAGTTGGATGTTTGAGTGGCGTTGAGGGATTGACAGGGCCACTCTTCCTGAAAGCCCCTTACTATCTCACGACTGGACACAGCCTGGGAAACACAGGTTATACCAAGAGGTAGTGTTTTCAGGTTGAACCACAAAAGTGCTACTCCAGTCCCCCCGAAATCCCTATATTAAATCCCTAATTCCCAATGTGGTGGTTTTAGAACAGGTCTTCAGGAGGTAATTAGATTATGAGAATTCAATCTTCAAGCTGGGATCAGTGTCCTTATAAGAGATAGTAGTATTCTCTTCTCCTTCTCTCCCCAACCAATGTGAGGACACAGCAAGAAGTGAGCCATCTGCAAAACAGTACCCTCACCTTGATCTTAACTTCCCAGCCCTTCAAACTGTGAAGAATGAATCTCCATAGTTTAAGCCACAGAGTCCCTAGAATCGTGCTATAATAGCTGGAACTAAGGCAGAAAACCCCTTGAGCCCACTGGCATGCAGCACTATTCTTTCATTATGGATACTTAGAAAGGATGTGGATTGGAACCACAGCAACAGGAAGATACACTTTCAGTGTGACAGCAATGCTTACTATCAGATTTACTCACTGAACTGAGCCTTCTAGAATAATATGGTAAGGTAAGGTGCCATTACAGATATATGTGTAGCATAGTACAGAAAACGTGGGAGGTCACTATCTTTGCCTGTTTTATGCTGCTATCATAGAAAACCTGAGGCTGGGTAATTTGTAATGAATAAAAACACATTGGCTCATGGCTCTGGAGGCTAGGATGTCGGTGATCAAGAGGCCACAACTGATAAAGGCCTTCTTGCTGGATTACCCCATGGAAAAAAGGTAAGAGAGACCAAGAGATCAAACTGAAAGCCTCAAGTTCTTTTATAATTGGCATTAATCTACTCTTGAGGGTGCAGACCTCATGGTCTAATCACCTCTCATTACTCTCCGCCTCCCAAGACTGTTGCATTATGGACTAAGTTACCCATACACATCCAATCCGTCCCAGCCACTAATGCACAGTCAGAAGGGAAGGGCAGGAAAAGGCCTCCTGGAGCTGGGGTACATGTTGGAGTGAATGATCCTCCTGGCTGCATGAATCACAAAGTGTAGATATGTAGGGACCATCCTCTCCACTTACAAAAAGAGCCAAACATTTCTAAGTTTTGCTACAGTAATAAAAGAAATTTTACATTTATTTTCTGTTGAGTAGGGATTTCTTCACACAGTGCAATAATAGTTTTTTTCAGGCAAATACGTAAACAATCACATGCTAATTCAGTTAAGTAGTTGCATGAGTCAAGCCTATTTTAATCAACCAACCACCAGATGGTAAGTTACTGAAGTAACTACTAAGCTTCAGTAAAGATAAAAAATAAATACCAAGCCCGCATGTCTCATGTGTCTAATAAATCTTACAGATCAATGTGATAAACAAAAATAAGGATGAAATAAGATGAATATAATAATATTCTATGTATCACCACCATTAGATCCTAGCCTGCCTTGGTTCATTTTTGTGGTTTACTAGAATTATGCTAAGTTGTAAATTCAATGAAGGCATAAACTCCCTTTGCAAGAAGAAAGGAACCAGAGTTGGAGGGTGGGAAGGGGTAGGGGAAGTTCTAGGGAGTGATATTGATCAAATTATATTGTTATATTACATGCATATATGAATAAGTAATAAAAACTCCCACCATTATGTATAACTATAATGCACTAATCTAAAAAATGTGGAAAGAGAATAAAAAGAACTTTCCTTTGCCAAACTCTAATCATGCTAACCCACGGCAGGTGCTCAATAAATCGTGTTGTTCACAAATGAATGGATGTCTCTAATCTTGATTCTAAAAAATTGCCTTGTAATATCTAAGTGAAGTCATTTATGGGTCTTGGGGGCACCTTTTGATCTTGCTATTTCACCGTCTTGGCATACATTGCATTACATGTTCCTTAAAAGTGACGGACTGGGTCTCACTTCTTGTTTCTTACCTCTTGGCCTTTTTGCCCTCTTCTATCTTCACTTCAACTTCTCAGAATCCCACTTTTGCTCCAGAGTCTGAAAACCATTCCTTCCACTAAAGCCTCTGCAGATATGTCCTTCCAACTCCACCCTTGACTTGTCTCCAGCCTCTACTTTAGTTTTAATTCCTACACTTCCCATGCTCACTCAGCAATAATCTTTGATCAAACCCAGACGAGCCAGGTTCCCCACACACGTGTGCAGGAATATAGGTCCCTTCTGTGCAGTTCTCCAGTGAGCCAATGGAAGGTATTACTATCACAAACAGTTTCTTATTCTCAAATGGACTATGATTCAAAAGTCTATTTGTAAGGTAGTTATTGGGCACTTACAATCCATTTTCCCAAAGGAACGATGTTACAAATTGTGGTTGGATCCCGGGGCCTGTTAATGCCTATTTAGCCCAGTTGCTAAAATTTATACTGCAGTTTCTTATTTTAATAAAAAAACCAATTACTGAAAGTTACAATGGACTTAGCTATTATGAGGGGCATAGGGAGTTGGGGCTGGAGGTTTCCTTCCCAGAAAGATAAGAAATATTCCAACATCCTTAATTTGAATTTGCCTTCTAGGTGTTAATATTGAACTATATATTTCCAGCTGTTCATTCATGTTCTACAATTTCATTTTCCTTTGCAATTAAAAATACACAATTTAGTGCCAAAAATAAGCGAATGCAGCTGTCGACTGTCTCTTTGGCCATTCTGAGCAAAGTCTACTTTCTCCTAGCTGTGTTCTTCAGTCAGCCTTGTACTTCTTATCACAAGGTCAGTGCTGGCCTTTACGTCTCCCATGTTTGAAGTAAAATTACATAAACACCATAAACAGAAAACATGAACACTCCTAGAGCCTGGATGCATTCCTAATAATTTGCAGAAGGCAGAAATTTTTCTTCAAAATCAAATAGTTCTAGCAACACTGAAATCTGTCAAGGCAGGTGCCCTTGCTGTCCGTGAGCTCAGCAGTGCCAAAAGGGATTTCTTACAAGCCAGGGTAGCAGCAGCTGCCTCGGCCCTCACTTTGATGTTCTGCAAATTCCAAGGAGCTCTGAGCTGACCATGCCAAAAGCTAGGCTGGTTCAAGTTTCAGGCACAGAACTTCAACCAAACCATGCCTAGCCTTCAAGTTTGGGAACAGACCCCCTGCTCCTGAATTAACCTTGCATAAATGAGTATCTAGTGACTGCCTGTCCCCTAGATCACAGGTTCAGCTTTGGTGTTTCTTTCCCTCCCACCATCCTATCCATCTATTTTCTCCTGTGCCTTTCTGACTGTCTCCTGCACATTTTCTCACCATGACTCCCTCCCATTCTCCAGATCGCTCCCACTGCCCCACCTCTCATACCCCAGAAAGCTGCATCCATTCTATTCCGGCTACTTTTTCTTTCTTTTTTATTATCATTTTCACTTTTAATATCAATACACCTACTTCTTCACAGCACTAATATTCTCTATGCTGTTTCATTTATGGAATTTAATGAGTGTAATGTAAGTTTGTAAAATTTAACACAAAACCTGCATACAGAATACTCATTGTCACCAATCACATCTGCCAAAACGGACCTAAACAAATTGCACAGGTGGCAGAGAGAGGTGGTACCTTCATGCTCTGGTGTTTGCCTTCCTCCAATTCATGAGAAATAATCACTATATGTGTATGCTTTCAAGGACTTCCTGTAAGACTAATAATTTTAAGGAAGACAGGATGATATCTCACAAGCATCAACCCCAATATTTTAAAGAGGTGTTGGGCTTCTTGCCTGTGAACACCCAGATACCTGTTTGGTACCCTCAATGTCACCTTTTCCTTCTAGGCTCCTGAATCCATGTTTTGGTACACTGGCCATCCCTCCTCCAACAAAATGTTTGCATTTCACATAAAAAAAATTCTATCTCAGAGCAAATCAACCCAATTTACTGAATTCGCACTAGTATATAAGCCTCTACGTTAATATTTATAATTTTTTGTTCCTCAATTTTACTGGGGTACAGTTGACAAAATAAAGCTGAATCATTTTAAGTGTACAATTCAATGAGTTTTGCAGAAGGTATATGATCATGTAACCCCCATCACACTCAAGATGTAGAACATTTCCATCATCTCAAAGATTTCCCTCCCACTGCTCTGCAGGCAATCCCCCAACCTCACCCCAGCACCTGACTTCTGTCAGTATGGTTTTGCCTTTTTTAGAATGTCATACGAAGAGAATCAGTTTCTAGTATCTTCCAGATAGCAGATTCACTTATCCTCCTGCTTTGAGATACACCACTGTTTCTGAACACATCAACAGTTCATTCCTTTTGGTTGCCAAGTAGTAATCCAATATAAGAATATACTACAATTTGTTCATTCTTCCATCCATTATTATGCACTTTGGGATATTATGAATAATCCTACTAAGAATATTTATGTACTAATCTTTTTGTAGATATACACTTTTTATTTCTGTTAGGTAGAAACTAAGATTACCCAGTGATACCCTATATATAAACACATACAGGGCAAGGGCAGTTTTAGCTTTATAGTAACTGCAAGACTGTTTTCCAAGCTGGTTGTGCCATTTTGGATTGCTAGCCATCATGTGGGAGTTTTTGTCGTCTTTCATCCTCACCAACACTTTTATGTTCAGTCTTTTTAATTTTAGCCATCCTGGAAGGTGTATAGAGTAGCTTTATTTTGCATTTCCCAAATGACTAAGAGTGTTGACATTTTTTTAAGTTCTCATTTTAACTGATAAAATTGTATATTATACATGGTGTTTCGATATATGTATGTGTGTATGTGTGTGTATGTGTGTGTGTGTGTGTGTATCATAGAATGTCTACATCAAGCTAACATATGAATTACAGAACTTCTTTTAATGTGTACTGAATTAAGTGAATTTCTATTTGCCGGGATTTCAAGATATACAAGAAAGCAATGAGAAATCATTTAAGTGGTAAATGGCAATTTGTATGGAGCATTAACAATTACACTTGAGGACCTATCCTAAGAATCTTACTGCACAGTGGCTGGAATACCCCATTTTTCAGTTTCTTCTTTTTTTACATCTCAAATCTCCAAAAGATCCACATTTTTCTTAAAGAGGAATCCCAGACAAGGTGAGAGAAGGAATTCAGAAAGTAGGTATATGAAAGAAAACCGGCCATGGCTGCTAATGAGCAAGCATCACTGTTTATTGACCTGTACTTCAGAGCCTAGAAAGTTTGAAAGCTATCAATCACCACTATTTATTGAAAGAAAATGTAACCAGCAGTTTTGACAGCGCTCAAATCATTCAGGTTTAAAAAAAATCCTGAAAATATGTACTTTTTTCTACATCTCAAAAGATATCAAATAACAAACCTAATGTGTTTAATTTATTTTCTTCACAAAACTACATTTTTATTTTAGTACTGGGAATCCTTTCATGGGCTAAAGAAACACATTGTTGAATAGGCATGTATAAGACCTCAAAAATAGTTTACACGCTTGAAAAAGAATTTACTATTTGAAACTCAACCGTGGATCCTTTTTGCAACTTTTCAAAATGTGGAATTCTTAGAGAAAACTTTCTGACCCTCTCATGGGAAGAATATGAAATCAGCACTTGTGATCTGTCACTCAGCTACGTATAAAGTAACCTCCCCATCACTCCACACGACAGTTGTTCACCACACATTTGCCCAGACAGTGTCTCTGGAAGTCGCTGTATACTTTGAGTACGTGATGAATCACATTTAGAATTATCAATCACGCTAACTAGGAATAATTTTACTGTGAACTTTAGCCTAATTACTGAATTCCCTAACCTGTTAGGATTAAAATTCTTAACTTGATCACGTCAATGATACAATCACTGCACGTACGATTTCTAAAGCTTCCTTGATTCTTGGAGGAATTTTCAAGTACCCAACGGAAATACAACGGGGGTTAAATCTATAAATTAAAAGAGAAACTACTGCCAAGATTAATTTCTAGACAACTACAGTTTTCAGGGTGCTTTTAATGGAGTAGATGATTAAGTAGGTCAGGAAAGCTTCAGCAAAGCATTACTAATCTCATTAATATCCACATTTGGCTCACAAGGACAACTGCCATCAGCCATGTCATCAGAAGCAGCCCATCATGTGGAGCAGTCATTTCAATGCTCCACACACTTTTTGGCTTTAAGAAAAATTGTTTCTTAAAAACAAATGCTAGCTCTTAATGCCATCAAAGTAAATGAACATAGGCACCTTAACGTAATGATTTAATTTCCTAACCCTTGCAGATTAAAACTTTAAAAAAAAATATTTCAAAGTTATATCCAATGCATTCACTACTCCTAAAGCCTCCTTGGCTCTTAGAGTAATTTAAAATGTACTCAGGCTATGTTTAGCTTTGTAAAAAGAGCAAACAAAAACGGTAAGAAAAAATTTTTTTGAAAGAGAAAAGATGACGGGAGATCATGTAAAGGTTTTCCAAAAGTATGTGTGGCAGGTGCAGGTTGTGCAGATGGGACAGATCATAGCCACACGAAGAACATGGGAGCACAGGCTCACATCTGACATCACTGAGGCACAGTCACAGGACAGGAAGGGCTGGGGATAGGATGCCACCCACAGGCTTCCCGGCTGCAGCCCAGCAGGTGTGGGGCCAGTACTGGACAGCACCCACTAATGGGACCTCCTTGGTGTTCCTCGCACCCACAGGAGCTGGGGTATGGAGACAGTTATATGAGAGCAAAGAACAGCTGGACACCAATCCTCAGTGATGTTAAGAAAACATCTCATGTCTATGTAGTCACCACATTTAAAACTGGAAATAAAGTCATCCTTTATTGGATGACTGTATTGTTGGGGGATTAGATCAGAGTCTCATTCCATGCAGAGGTCCATGTCCCCGATATACAACGGAGTACTATTCACAGAGAACCTATGCACGTCCCCCTGTATAGTTCATTTTTTAAGAGAGAGGGAGAGAGAGAAAGAGAAAATCAATTTTATTTATTTTTTCATCTGGCCTTTATTTCTCAAACACTTAGTTGTACACGTGGTACTGAGGTTTGAACCCGGGTCCCTGCATATGCCAGGCAAGTGCTCCAACTGCTGAGCCACCATTTCAGTGCCCACCCCCCAAACACATACTTTAAACCATCTCTAGCTTATAATCCCTAATACAATGTAAATGCTATGGAAACAACTGCTATACTATATTGTTTAAGGAATAATGGCAAGAAAAAAGTCTGTACATTTTTAGTACAAATGCAATTTTTCCCCCAAATATTTTCAATCCGTGGTTTATTGAAATCTTGAATGCAGAACCTGCAGACACAGGGAGCTGACTGTACTTTCTAAATAAATTTCCAGTTGGTAAAGGCAGTAGCATACCTTGTTATATACAAATCTTAAAAATAAATAAAATAAGATAAATAAGCAAAAGGTATAGAAAAAGTCTCATTTCTCCAGGAGACCCTGGCACTGAAGGCAGAGTGAGGACACAGTCCGCCAACACACATTCCTGGACAGAAGGCTCCCCTCATTATGCAGAAGCAAAACCAAGCCGGCGAGGTAAGAGCAGGCTTGGGGACAGGCTTGGGGGCAGGCTGGAACACTTCATGTTCTTTTCTCTACACAGACTGGCAAGGAATCAAGATTATGGAGATGGACATTTACACTATTATATAAACCAAGGGGGGAAAAATCCTAGAATTAATCTTTAGCCAGTAAGGACCTATCATGTGCACAAGATTTTACGGCCTGGAGAGTCCCAGGTACAGAGAATATCACAGACAAAGGTATACAGGAGCAAGAGATCACTGTAAGTGTGGCGTGGTCAGGGGACAAGTATCCAAAGCCTGCAAGGAGTGAACCACAGGCTGGAGGCAGAAAGGTGCCAGAAGGTGGGGAGTCTGGCAAGACAGGGTGAAGCATGTGGATTCATCCCAGAGCCTACAGGAAATCTGCAAAGGCTTTTATGTACAACAAATACTATACTCAGATTTTCATTTGTAGATGTCCCACCCACAGTATGGATGATGGACTGAAATAAGACATCAGATCAGCTGAAAACACTTCTGATGCTGAGAGTCTAAATATTGACTGTGGCAAGAGACAAAAACCAGGAAACTTGTTTAAGAAAAAGAATAAACAGTGGTCAGAGAGGAAGTGGGGATAAGTAGTAAGCACCTGTCAGGTAGATAGAGGAAGCCAGTCACTGGAAAGGGAGCACAGGAGTTGTGGAGGAGAGGTGGGGAGGGTGTGAAAGGCATCAGAGGAGGCTGATTTCAACTCAGTGGGGAGCTAGCAAGATGGTGGAAGCTCATTGGGAGGGTCTAGGTTGAGAAGTCCACCCAAGACCTGGCCCCCAGGGCCTGCTCTCTAGATACACCACTACTCAGGACCACTACACCACGGTCAACATTTGTAAATTCCAACTAAACATCCAGCAGCTGTCACTTTGTGGATCATATAACCTCTTAATCAATGTTGGCTGAAGAACAGGAAAAAGGAGCCATTGGAGCTGTTTCCTAACCACTTCCCCTGGGTGAAAAATGCAAACAAGCAAATAACCCAGCAAACAGAACATGCTTGCCACCCCTTGTTTGGGGAATATTTGCTGTTTCCTGAACTCCTGACCGTGGTCAGAGTAACCGCTCCAGCTGCCATGGGTCATGTGCTCTCCCCTGCTTGAGCCTCTCTCTCTGCATCTGTCATCTGCTGTGACAATGGCCTTCTATTGAAATTTTAAATATTACTTGACTCATTAGCTTGGGGGACCCCTTATATATCCAGTAAGTGGTTATGGAATGCTGATTGTAGGGACACATGCAGTTCATTAAACTCCAGTGATCCTGCTTTCAAGGCTAGTGAGGACGCAGACACTATGAAATCAACACAGAACACAATGCCATGATCTGCAAGTGCCACAGAGGACATTCAAGTAGAGTTTAGGAAGCAGGAGCCCATCAGCTTATTGGACACTAAGAGCCTCCCTGAAGTCAGCTAATTCCAATTTAGGGGCAGAAACACAACAATTTACACTGAGGTGTACAAAAGGCACTTTCTGACCATTTCAGTGGCTAGGAAATATAAACCTATAAATATAAACATAAAAAGCCAGGCGATTTCTCATGAAGACTCTGATATCCAGCTCCATGCCCTGGGAGCCCTGGATCCATGGGCTCATGAGGCAACAGCCTGCTCATCTCTAAGAAACACCTGTATGACTCATGCCCACACATCTCCCTGCTGCCATCACCTCCTTTATCAACACTGGGACACCAATTCTCACTGGCTATTGGGTGTGTAGTGCTTTGCTCTTCTGTACTTACCACTGCAATAAAAGTGGAATAAAGGGTTGGATCCGTGGTTCAGCAGGTACAGCGCTTGCCTGGCATGCATGAGGACGCAGGTTTGAACCCCAGCACCACATGCACAATTGAAGTGTTGGAGCAACAGAAACCAGATGAAAAACTAATTAAAATTGTTTCTCTGAATCAAAGGAATTCGAATAGGAAAAGAAGAAGTCAAGTTGTCTCTATTTGTGGATGACATGATCCTCTACCTAGAAGATCCTATAAGCTCAACCAGGAGACTTCTGGAGCTTATGAACAACTTCAGCAAAGTGGCTGGTTATAAGATCAACACCAATAAATCATTAGCTTTCCTATACTCTAGCAATAAGGATATTGAAGAAGAAATTAGGAAGTCTGTCCCTTTCACCATCTCCTCCAAAAGAAAAATAAAATACTTGGGCATAAATCTCAAAAGGATGTTAAGGACCTATACAATGAAAATTATTGAACTTTTTAAAAAGAAATTATAGAAGATCTGAGTAGATGGAAAAACATTCCATGTTCATGGTTAGGTAGAGTCAATATCATCAAAATGGCCATTTTACCCAAAGTCCTATACAGATTTAATGCAATCCTTGTCAAGATACCAACATCATTTCTTCATGGATATAGAAAAAGCAATACTCAAATGTGTGTGGAGTAACAGAAGAACCAGAATAACCAAACCATTACTCAGCAAGAAGGAGGCAGGAGGCATCTCAATTCCTGATCTGAAATTATACTACAAGGTAATAGTAACAAAAACAGCATGGTATTGA
>PVKS010028059.1:0-26860 GCA_004027875.1 Aplodontia rufa | reverse complement strand
GCTGTAATAGTCTTCCTTCCCCATGTTGCCTGTCAACAGTGATTTTTTTTTTAGAACTTAGTTCAAACAACACTTCTCTAGAACAGGCTTGTCTGACACCCATGACTAGGTGAAATCTCCTTAATATATGTTCTCATAATTCCAGGTAGGGCACTTACCACAGTGGCACATTTGTTTGTCCGATTGTTTGATTAGTGTCTGTTACACTCAAAGGATCATAAACTCCACCAGAGTGGAGATAACATTTACCACTGTGAGCCCACCCCAAACGATGCTAGAGAGAAAAAAAGCAAGGAAGGAAAGAATCAAGCAAGCAGGAAGGGTGTAGCGAGGCAGGAGGGAGGAAGGAAAATATATTTCCTTTACCCTACAGCATGTAGCACCATCCCTTGTGCATAGAGAGTTCACCATGGCTTTTGAAGGCAAGGACTGTAGTATCACAATGGTCTGTGCAGACTGGTGTTGGAAAACTAAATTTATTCCACTGTTCCAGTCACAGATTAAACATGCTGAGCTATTCATTTTGAAATTGTTTCTGATTTATTGAACTAGTTTAGAATTAGTACCCGATATCCTCATGGCAGAACTCAAGTTCTTGCTTTCTTGTCTCACTCCTGACATATGGCTCATTACATAAATTAACCACTGAAACTTTATATTAACCTTTCAAGAAGTGGATTCATTGTCTCAAATTTGTGGCTGAAAAGATGTAGAGCTTAATGTCTCCTTAAGATTCAGAACCACTGTCATTAAATAAAGAAAAGCACATAATGGAAAGAAAGGACAATGAAACCCATACAGATGAATGAAGAAAGTACTCTGTTGGCTTCCAAGAAAAGAGGAGAAAATTCTAGTAGCTCTGTTCTTGACTCAGTGCATCAGTAGGTCTCTCATTGGTTAGAGGTCACTACACAAATCCGAAGCTTTGGGACTGCTCTATAGGCTGTGTACTGAAAAAGGTTTTCTCTATAATATCTAACATACTATGAGGTGTGGACGGTGTGAGTATTTTCACAATGGATTTGGAATGCACGACAGTAAAGACCAGGTCCTGTAGTAGCTAAATTTTCGTGTTCGTGGTAGGAATTGAACCCAGGGCCTTGTGCATGTCTGACACATGCTGTACCACTGAGCCATATCCCAGTCTGTCGGCTAAAACCTGTAGCATGCGTTATCACTGCTGTTGAACTGTTTCTTCTGATCCTCATAGCAAATGCCTGAGCAGAGAAGGGAGAGGCCTACGCTCCATTTTTGTTGTATGGGTTGCCCAAGATTACAAACCTGCATTTCCTTTGTTTTTTTGCCTCCTGGTTGAGTTGTTCTTCTGCTATTTTTTTTCTACACATCAGTTTTAGACAAAAACTCACTCTCTTCCACCTCTTGACCTTAGTGCTGATCCTGAAAAGTATTTGACTTCATGGACTCTGCCTGCCGAGATCCCAGCCGATAGCTGCCTTGCTTTGGGCTAAACTATTGGGCTCTTCCTGGGCCTGCTTAGTTCTAGAGTGTCTTCCAGCTCCCCACTTATCTAGCCTGAGTATCCTGAGGCTCCTCCTTAGATTCAGGCCCAGAAAATTTTGAACCTTGAACCTAATTTATCAAGGGAGCTTTAAAACTCTTCCTTTCTGCAGGCTGAGTTAGGCAAACTACTGTCCTGCCTTATGAACCAGCTGGCCATTGCCCACGAGATGCCTCAGGACCTCTGAGAAGTAGACTCCTTAGTCAATCTCATCCTACTTTTGATATTTAATGAGCTTGCCAAAGCAGAAGACTTCAGGTCATAAAAAAACTCCAGGAAGATCCATCTGATAGGACTCATACAGCTATCCAGAGTGAATCCTAGTAGACTCTGCTAAATTGAAAAAACAAATCTATCCTCTTTTCTTTCAGCAGCCTTTTTCAGTACATTGACTAAGCATGTTTTTAAAAGCAAAGAGTATATCGGGAGCATTATTATTCTAGAAGAACTTTCATTTGGAAAATTTCAAGAATAAATGAAAACAGAAAGAATAACAAGTTAGCTATAATAACTCCCATGAACAAACTTGGGAACTCTGACATGGAGAATTTATGCCATGTCCTCTTGTGTTTGCTGGACGGATCTGGCTCAGATTTTCTCATAAGGGTGCATCTAAGATATCACCTGGGATTCTGGTTACCTAAAAGCTAACCTGGGTCTGAAGGAACCCCTTCTCAGACAGTTCACTCAAGGCCTTACAGAGTCCTCCATTCCTTGCTATATGATGTCTCTCCAGAACCCCAGTTCTAGTGGCAGGTGGCTTCCCCCATTGCAATGATGCAAAAGCAAGCAAGTAAGAAGACACAGTACCTTTTATCACCTCTTCTTCAAGTCACACACTCTCACTCCTGCTCATTTTTTCCCTTACCTTTAACGGAAATTTATAAAATTTGAAGTTCTGTTCATTCTCAAGGCTCTGTTTTCTAGAAGTAGTTTAAAGAAGTTACAAATGCATTTTTATTTTTTTTAAGAGAGAAAGAAAGAGAGAATCAATTTTATTTATTTTCTCATATGGTTTTTGTTTTTCCAACACTTAGTTGTATATGTGGTACTGCGGTTTGAACTCAGGTCCTCACGCATGCCAGGCAAGTGCTCTACTGCTAAGCCACCACGCCAGCCCCACAGATGCATTTTTAAACCACTACAATATGTTTTGTTTTCAAGACCATTTCAGAAATAATTTTTGAGTATGCTAACTCACCTTAAAATGAATAGACCAATAAAAAGCTTGCAAATTAGTTTCACATCTTTTATTTTAAAAAAAACCTTTGTTTGATTTCAAAACAATTACATTAATTTAAAAACACATTTTTGTTTAGCTTACAGAAGTGAAATTTAAAAGTGTGAACTAATTTCTTAAAGATCCCCATTAGAAATAAAAATGGAATTATATGGAACTGCTTTTTAACTCAATAGATTCATAATATTTTTTAAAACTAATTTAATCATATTTGAAGCTTTAAAGTGAAAGCATTGTATTTACTCCAGAAAATTGTATCTGCACAATTTAACTGAATTTGTCAAAAGTAAGATGAGGTAATGGCAGGCAGACAGTTACAAAAGAGTAGACCAGCTGGTGTGGGGCAAAAAGTTAGCTCTGATGGCAGCAGGCATCAGCTGTGATATGGATGAGAGAGGAGCTGATTGGAGTTGGACCATGGGGATGTGAAAAGAAGGGATCTCTTATGCTCAGGAATAGCGCATGCAGACGCAGACACACACACAAACGGATTTAAGGCAGAAAAAGGTAGTACAGATTTTCCGAAGGAACAGAAAAATGATCATGCACGTATGAATGTGAACACTAGATTTAGGACACTATGAACCCACAAAACAGCAAAGAATCATACTTGGAGGGATGAGGAAGGTGTCCCAGAGGAATCTACTAACCCTGCAGTTTACCCAGCCCTCATGTTTACTAGAGAATCAAGGATGTTTAAGCTTCTCCTTTTTTTTTTTCTGTGTGTGTCCAACTGTAGGATTCTTGTACCTCCAACTCTGTGAGAACTTTCTGAATTTCCCTGTCTTCAAAGTGTTAATATTGAGTGTTCCTAGGATGAATTTTCAGACTTCACCTCTGTGTGTGTGTGTGTGTGTGTGTGTGTGTGTGTGTGTGTGTGTATACTTGCCCTCTTGGTGATCTCCATCTTAAATACCGGAACTCTGATGTCTCCCAAATTAGCAACTATTTTCTGAATTCCAGATTTGTATAGATATGTGCTTACACAATGTAGCCATTTGGATACCAAGTGTCCTTTTTCAATCTTCTTTTTTTAAATTTTATTTTTATTTGTATTTTTTTAAGAGACAGAGAAAGAGAAAATTAATTTTATGTATTTTTCCATTTGGCCTTTGTTTCTCAGACACTTAGTTGTGTATGTGGTGCTGGGAGGGTTTGAACCTGGGTCCTTGCACATGGCAGGCAAGCATTCCAACCTCTGAGCCACCACTCTAGCAACAATCTTAATATGTTCCAAACTGGGATCTTGATACCCTCCTCCCTTTCTCAGTTTCTGCTCCTTTTCAATCTTATCCATCATAGTAAATGGAAACTCTTTTTCTAAATTCTCACACCAAAAGCTTTGGATTCATCCTTGGATCCTCTCTCACACACTTGATCTATTACCTAAAATAACTCTCAGCCCAGCCTTCACCATTTCCACCTTAGTCCAAGCTGTCATCATCTCTCACCTGAAGTATGCTGTAGTCTCCTAACTGGTTTCATCCTGTACAATCTACTCCCACACAGAAGCCGAGGGACCCTGTTAAAATACACCACTCTTCTGTTGAGAAATGTCTGCCACATCGTATCTCACTGAAAGTAAAGGGTAAGTCTGTATCATAACCTATGATTTCCTACATGACCTCACAGCCCCTCCACCCCATGACCTCTCTGACTTGTTCTTCTACAGATACCCTTGCCACCTCAGACGCATGAGGTATGTTCTTAGAGACTTTGTTTTTTTTTTTTTTACTGAGACCTTGAATCCTTTTTCCCAAGATTTGAACATAACTTGTTTCTCCGCCACCTATGAGTCTGTCTCAAAGGTTACTTCCTTGGTAAAGCCTTCCCTGATCATCCCTACCTAAGTTTCCACCCTACCCTAATGGACAATGGACACTTCTTTACTCCCTCTTCTCTGACTCATTTTATTCAATAGAACTTCTCTCTCTCCCTTTCTCCCTCTCTCTCTCTCTCTCTCTCTCTCTCACACACACACACACACACACACACATGAATATCTCTATCTTTTCTTTTCCTCACTAGAATATGAGTTCACCAGAGTGGTGCTTTAGCCTTCAAGGCCATACCCCTTGTGGAGAGAATATCATCTGGCACTTGACAAATGTACAATTAGTACTTGCTGGTAAGTGACCTTCTCTCCTTTAGCACTGTTGTCCCAGATAATATCTTTCCCTCCACGGCTCCTCTCTGACCTCATCCACTCCCTGACGGTCTTGTTCATAACCTTTCTCTCCCGAGAATCTCTTTTCCTATACATTAGCTCCTATCTGCTGATCCTGTGATACTCACTCTGCTGAAGTTTTCCTCATCCCAATGTAAACAAGAAATCGAATCTCTTTCTCCCTGTTCCCTTTTAGGCACTCATTTTCTTTCCTCTTTAAAGTCACTGCCAAACCACCCAATAGATTTTTTTTGAAAAAGAAAGAAATCCATATTCCATACCCCCATTTCCTCCTCACTGATTGTTCCCCTCCAAGTCTGGCTCCTGTCATCATCAAGCTGCTAAAATTACTAAGTGTCACCATGACATGCAAAATCCAATAACCTTTTCATAGTGTTTAGTCTTCTGTGCATTCCTGGAGAATTGGACGTTGCTTTCCATAATCTTGGTGTTCTGATCATCTAACAAAATTTAAAAAAAAAATAGAGCTCACTTTCATTTTACAAAAGTATGCCACAGAAATTCTTCAAGAGATCATTCTTTCTGGGCTTCTGTAAATGATCTTTGTTCTCCTCTGAGCCCTCTGGCTTTCCTGCTTTGTATCCTCTGGGTTGCTGTGTTAGTCAGCTTTCCATCACTGTGACAAAATACCTAGGGGAAACAAAATAAGTTAAGGAGGAAAGATTTATTTGGGCTCAAGGTTCTAGGGTTTCAACCCATGGTTGACTGGATCCATTGCTGTGGGCCTGTGAGGAGCGGAGCACCATGGCAGAGAAGGTGTGGAGGATCAGGGCTGCCCACCTCATGGCAGACTGGAGGGGCTTGGGGGAGAGAAATGAAGGGGCCTGTCACAAGATATACCATTTCAGGACATGCCCCCAGTGACTCACTTCCTCCTATCTACTTGACCCCACATCCTCTAATTTCCCTTACCTCCCAACAATGCCATCAAAATATGTATCCATCAATGAATTCATCCACTGATAAGGTAAGAGCCCTCAAGACCCAATCACCCCACTGTGAACATTGCTGTACTGTGGACCAAACCCTCAACACGTGAGTCTTTGGGGGATACTTCATATCCAAAACACAACAGTTCCCTTTTCATTTTTCTTTCTCTCCAATGCAGGTATTGCTCCGGTAGCTCTTGTTGGCCTTTGTCATTTTCGTGTAAATTCGCCTTTGTTATCATAAAACCCAGATCTGCCCTCCTTCCTAAATCTCTGTAATTGTCTCAACATTTCCCGTCAGACATTTCGGGCACCTCAAATATGTTCAGAACTGATTTTATTATCTCTCCACCAAACCTGTTCTTATGTTTGCTATTCATGATTAATACGTACCTTTCTTCCAGTCAGCAAAACCAGAAATTTCAGCATTAGCTTGAGCATCTGGGTCCAACCTTGTCTCTTCTACCTGAATTTATTGCTCAGAAACTACCACCTCGTCTCCACCACTCTGCCCCGACTCCACTTTGGAATCTTTAATATGTTTTTCTGGCAAGAATATAAAGACTTGCTGATCAGCCATCTTTTCCCAAGCCTCTTCTCCTCACAACTCATTTCACACTTTATTTAGAGCATGAGTCCTGAAACGAATGCCTGGATTAAAACCCATTATTGACAATGCATTGCCAGAGATTCAAGTCTACCTCCTGGCATTGAAGATCTTTATCATTTAGCATTTACTCATTGTGTTCTCAGTGTCTGAGAACAGATAAAAAAAAACTTGCACTCTCCAAAGACTACAAGAGCAGGCTACTCTCTGGGATCATTACTACAATTCCCTGAATGGGATAGAACCCTCATTTATTTTAGGTCTATGGGTGCCCTATCTCTTTCTTCTTAGGAATTGCCAGCCTCAGTCATATGCCAGGTTGTAGTTCTCTGGATTGGTTTGGGATTTCATCAGGCAGCTTTAGTGTTCCCATGGGAACTGGAAGACCTCAATTTCCTCTTTATCAGAGGTTTGCCTTTGTACACTTGTATCTGAATAAGGGGCAAGAAAACTCATCCTAGTCTTACATGTACTTTCCACCATCATCTCTTAAATACGGTCTAAAAAATAAGCTCTCATAAGATCAAATGCACAGGCAGTGATTGCTCAATCACAACACATAATAGCGTGTTGATGGGCCTCTCATAATCTTTAGCAGTTAATATCTATGACTCTGTGATCCACAAGCAGCAGGCCATCAGTACTACCAGTTCACTACGGTGTCTTTAAGCTGCCAGAGACCGATGGAAAAAATTATGCTAAGTGAAGTATCCCAGTCTCAGAGACTCAAGGGCCGAATGTTTTCTCTCATTTGTGGAAGCTAGAATACAATGGGAAACAGTATGTTAGATGGCTAAGCTATAATAACCTCAACATGTATGAATTCTTACACAAACAGGGGGAACCTTGCCTAGGATACCTGGAGACATAGGGAGGGGGGCAAGGAAGAGGAAAGGATTAGGAAGGATATCTAGGAGACTGGAGGGAGGGAGTATGGGGGAATCAACTCAGAAGGAGATCTCCGACCTCCATGAGAAGTCCATTTAACATAGGGGTTCTTTGGGTGGAAAGAGAACCATGGGGAACCCAAGGAGGGAAACCTTTACATGGCATCAGCCTTGGCTAACTATGTAAATATACATTTGCTTTTGACTGTTTGATAATGATTCCCCCTCAATTGTAAGTCCATAGTCAACTAATAAAAAAGAAAGAAAGAAAGAAAAAAGAAACTGTCAGAGACCAAGTGGATTAACCTTGTCTCATCTTTCCACTGATGTATCTGTTATGCAATATGCAGATTTGGCATGTTTTTAAAAAAAGCAATTCAGGTTCCACCAATGTATGTGCTTCTCAGAAATTATTATAGAGCAGAATGGGAATATTGGAGCAGAAGGAGAGCAAGTAGAAAAGTGGGAAAAGAAAGGACAAAGCCTGCTGTTTTCGAATTCCTAAAGTATGGGGGAAACTATATCACAGGCTAGAACACAATGGCTCAGCCTCCCAGAAACATCTATTCTATTTTACAGAGTCAAAAAGATATATGAACACAGAGAATTATATCCCTTTATAATTTTCCATGAGTAGAACAAACTGAGGTTAGCAGGTGCTAACATTGGCAACGAGACTAGAGAAAGAAAGCAGAGGTGATGCACATTAGAACAATAAAAATCATGTTTTCAGATTTCATTCACTTTTATAACCAAAATAAAAAGACTGACTTGGCAATAACTGACAAACCTGACACCTCTCTTTGCAATGGTAGCCAATATTCCAAAACCCATGTTTTGAGTTATCTGGCCCCCATATGTTTCCTAATTCTCCAGGTGAGAATAAGTACAATCCTGACAGATTTACCCGGGTTCTGTTGTTAAGTACCTGTAGGTGGCTCTCACTTCTTTTACATATCATTCCACAGGGCTTTCAATTATTTCAGGTGTTTTTGAAAGTCTGGAAAGCAAAATCTCTAATTGGAATTAATGATAGTTCACTTTAATTTTGGAAACAATATGTCACACAAATTCATGATGAGTGTGGCTCTAAATTACACGAATGTTTGAAGTTTAGGTGTCAGTGGTATGTATGACAAGAATATAAAATTTTCACTACGTTGAACACATTTATCAAACTTCTGAGCAGTTCAGAGCTCTTGCTTAAATTTAAAAAAAAAGTGTGAATGTACTGAGTAGAATTTGTCTGTTGCTAGATTCAACATCTTGAGGTGAAAGAGCAAGAAGGAAAGGCTGGAAAATGGCACTAAATTTTTATCCTCAGGTCTTGCATGATTGACTTTATAGCAGGAGGAAAATGAATGGTCTCAATATAAGAGGCTCTGGAGTTCCTTTTACTTCTGATGCTAGTAAAGCTGCTGTCTCCACATTTTCTACTCTTTTTCTTTGGCATAATGTGAGGCAGAGGGTCAGGGGACACACTTGTGGCCTCTAATGGCCAGATAATAGACCACAATAAAAGTTATATGTCCCCAGCTGGAGGTGAAGACATATAATGGTTGACAAGGTCCATTATCTAACTATTAGAACCTGGAGTGAATGGAGACAATTATTAAATCAAAGAAAAATCCATTTTCACTTATTCAAGAAAAAAATTTGCTGTGTTTTCTTCCAAAGTCCGGCCTTTATATTCAAATAATAATGCTAATCATAACAGTAGCCAATGTTTATTGAACGCTTGGAATATGCTAAGTGACTTCATAGAGAACAGGATCTGTGAAATAATACTCCTCTATTTCAAAACTTGGCTTCAGTATTTACTTGGAAAAACTTAACACCTCTGTGTCCAACACCTAAAATGATGAAAACAGTAGTACATGTATTATATGATCACCAAGTACAACATATATTAATTATGCAATGAAACATAGTTAGTTATCATTATAGTGTTATTACTATAATATTGTCATTGTTGACATTAATGTAAAGTAGATGTATATTAGAACTTTGATTAGCCCCATTTGATGAATTAAGAAATAGAGGATGAAATCAAGCTGTTTAATCTGGATGTTTTGGGATAAATTTTAAAAGATTCATTGACCCATTAGAAGAAATTGAAAATCTTTTTCTATGTGCATTTTGGTGGGTAAAATAGTCTTAATAGAACCCTTACTCTGAAAATTCTAAGAATCCCTAATGAAATAAGTTTAACATATGGTTTCACCTGTCAGGTGATTCAGAGTTATTATGGAACAAATATATTTCCAAGTCAATTATTTTCCTTTGTAGGATTTTTAAACACTAGGAAAAAAATCAAATATTAAGATCAATTACAGGTACATATTCTGTATGCTGAGTGCCAAAACAGTACATGCATACAATCAGATAATAGTCTATTTTTTTTAATCTTGTTTTGAGATAAACATCTTTTCGAGAAGCATCTGAAAGAGACAAAACCAATTCAGTTACAAAGGTGGGAAGCTACGGATTGAGTGTCTTGCTAATAGTTCCGTAGCAATCAATAAATACATCTTTTGCCATTTCATTGGGCCTTTAGGGACCCTTGGAATTTGAGTTGAGATTCCCATGTACATAATGGTATCATGATATCACTATCCCTTCTTTTATAATGCACTTGAAAAAGGATCTATCTCAATCCCCTTCCATCCCTTTGGACATAACTTTTATCTGTGCAGGGTCACTCCCTGTTCAAGTAATGGGGGGGTGGCTTTTGGAGCTATTAAACACTAAAAGAGGATTTGTGGACCCAGGAAAAACTTAACAGTGTTTTCATTATAATTTAAAACAATACCACTTGTTTTCATGGAGAAGAGTTATATCACAGTGATTAGAAGCATATTCTTTAAAGACAGGCCATAAGGGCTCAAATACCAATTGTCATTATTAATAATACAACCGTGGATCAATTAATTTACCTCTGTATTTGCTTTCTTATCTTTAAAATGGGAGTATGTGTAGTATTTTTCTCATAGGGTAATTGTGTGAAAACACAGTACATTAATACACACACACACACACACACACACACACACACATATATATATATATATATCACTGTCACAATACCTGAAGAGTAAGAGCTATATGGAAGAGCAATTAATGCATCATTATTATGCAATCCTTTTCTTATGGATTAAGTAGAAAATACTTGTGTGCCAGTCCTATGTCATCTGCTGAATGACCTTTACACTTAGACAAACCATTAATTCTGAGCTCCATTTTTCTTATCTTAACAATATGAGAATATATTCTCTAAACCAATGGTAATGTGCAAAATCTAGACTATGTCAGTGTTTTGTAATTTGTTGGGCCCTGAATATGTCACATTTAAATATATTGAGTCTCAAATCATCTACTAAATTCATTGGGCCTTATATGTTTTGAAAGCATTTTATGGCTAATTCTGAGTAACTTATGAAGCAAAATACTTAATACAGAGTTCAGATGATTTTTTTACACGTGTTATGTGGCATAAGGAGAAAATGTGACAAATAGGTTTTTGTGAAGAATTTTTTAATTAATTCTAATTAAGACTCTATTCGATTTTAAGTTTTCTTTTGGGGGGGATGTGGGGGTAGAGTATCTAAATGAATCAGAATTCTGGTTCAAGGAAAGAGCTGACCCCATTACAGGCTCCTTCACACTTAGAGAAGCTGAGGTGAGGTTATTGAATATTAATGGATTTTGGTTTCATAGCACTCCTTTTTCAAAATTCTAGGTTCTTTTTGCCAGCTTTCAAACATTTTAACTGAATTTTCACTTTTTTAATTTTTGAGGCACTATAACATTTAGATGATTCTCACATTGGTTTCATTAGCCCTGTGTTTTACCCTCTTTATTTATTTTTCTTTTTGCCAGGAATTGCATATTTACAAAATCAATATATAAACATTTGCTTGCTCAAATCTTTTCTATTTCTGTCACTAATCATAAGGAGCTGGAAATGCTTTCAGAATCTCACTGAATAACCTTCCTCTATTCAGGATTTCTAGGGCCACTAAAAAAGCCATTCTGGTTGTTTATTCTTCTACTTGGTTAGGAAAAGGAACCCAATGTTGTCATTTGTTTTCATGCCTCTATAAGTTGTCTCTCACTAAATAACAGACCACCTTAACACTTGGTGGCTTAAAGCAACTGTGCTTTATTATTTCTTACTCTTCTTCGGGTTAACTGGGGGATTCTTCTGCGGGTTTGGCCTGGGTCTATTCATGCGCTTGACATCAGCTGACAGGGCTGGGGCTGGAGCTCAGCTGGGGTTGCTGGAAGGCTGGGCCTCTCTCTCCAAGTGGCCTTTCAGCTTCCTATTCTACACATTTTAGTCCCTGGGCAGCATTCCAAGAGAGGAAAAAGTTGAAACCACAGGGGTCTGGCTTCTGAACTCACCCAATGTCATTTCTGCCTTATTCTACTGGTCAAAACATGTCCAGATGTAAGGGTTGGGAAAAGACTCTCCATTTTTCAAGAAGAAACTGCAATGAATTTGTATCCATATTTAATCTACAAAAATGTCTGGGTTTTTTTTAGCTAAGGTTTTCAGTGATAAAACAGGAATTATGAACTTGTGTCACTGACATTGGAGAAACCCAGTAACAAGAGCCAAGGACTTTCCAGCTAGCCACATGTTGCTTAGTTACTCAGCATGGATTAGTTGTGCAGCTAGTCTACTGTGTACTAGCACTAAGCTAAGTTCCTTGTGGTATCCTAGAAACCACACAAGGTTGCTGACCTTCAATGAGAATTTAGCTGAGCCTTTTGGTGAAATGAGTATGCTGCATTTTGAAGAGATTATAGAAGAACAAAATTAGCATCAGCAACATCAGTGATGAATAACACTAAGCAACCACGATATACAAAATTTGTGCTATGCTGTGGATTTACAAGTGGTATAAGCATGATCTCTGTTTGCAAGCTGGTATCATAGTCCCTCAAAAGTCATAACCTAGAAACTGACAATAAACTTTGAATGTTTTACTACCTTTATTGGATGTCTCCTAGATACCTAGGCTCTGTGTTGGCACTGTGAGTATAAAAATGAATCCAACTGAGTCTCTGGTCACATGACATAGCAGGTAATATGTAGAAGCATAATGTCAACAAAAATTAACATAAATAAATAAAAATGAATAAAAACCAAGAAGTAATTAGTATTAGAAATGTTCTGGTAGAAAAGTTGAAAGGATACACTGGATGTATGTATCCTCCTGGAGACTGAGGATTAGGATATGCTTCCAAGAAAAGGTGAGGCTTGAGCTAAGTCTTGAGAAGTGGATAAATGATCTGATTCAGGCTGACCAGTAAGGGCTGTGAGGTTCAGGAAGATGAACCAGCATAAACAAAGGAATGTGGAACATGTAAGCCACGGGGAGCAGCGAGAGCTGAGAGTTGTTCAGTGTGGTTGAAACCCAGGATTCTAGGTGAGATGCAGGAGAGAGCAAGAAAGGAAGAAAAACAAGTGATAAGCAATAATGAGAACTGGCCAGGGACTTAATTATGGAGGACATTAAATGTCATCCTATAAAGTTTGAATTTTCACCAATGGGTAATGGGACTCTGTTGAAGGATTTTGATCGGAGGGTGACAAGTTCAGATTTGCATTTTAAGAAGATGGCTGTGGCCTCAAATAGAAAGATGAATTGGTTAAGGCAAGTGCAGAGAGAGTCGTTAGATTACCACACTGATCTGAACAGGTTATGATAAGGATTCTGATGGGCAGAGGGATGAAGAGAAAGAGATGAATCATACCTTCAACAGACATGAATTGAAGGCCTACTGGGTTCCAGGTGTACATCAAGTGCTGAAATATTGTGGCATAGAACTAAGAAACCACTCTGAGGCAGATAAAAAACTTATTCAAGCAAAAGGACACACTGAGTGTAGGAGTGAAGGGAAGGAAGGATCCCAGAAGTCCCAAGTGGGATTAATGGTGGGACCGTAACAACAACAGCAACAAGAAAGAAAGCACATCCTTTTATAGGTAAGCCAAAAATAAAAATAAAATTGAAAACATGTATATCCAATAGAGGATTACAGATACACCAGCTGTACTTATATCTGTATGCATGAGCAAGAGTATAGGTATGTGGATACATGTGTGACAGTGGGTCAAGCAGAATTATTCCTCCACTTTTCATCTTTTCTATCCTTGACAAACTCAGCCATATCTTCCTAAGTGTGGTGTAACTGAACTTGACCCTCAGATTTGATGACTCCAATTCCCTGTGGCTCAATAATTAGGCCGCATGTGTGATATAGTCAGGTGCATTGGACTTCCCCGAGCTGCTGCTAATGTAGATAGGTTAAATTAAAAGTCCTAGCATCCAGCCTGCTCGTGATTTGATCATGACCATAAAGATATATTTTCAGTTAAAGTTCTACATATAAAGCAAACAATAGGAAAGTGGTAAAAATAACTCTCACCCTTTCTGTTTACACTATTATGCCATGACTAGAATCCATTATTATATTCTTGGTATCTAGTTCATCTATTTATGGCACAAAAATCTAGTTCCTGGCACAATGATAAACCTATTACGTGTAACACTCGGTGTTTGACATTCAGCATGCTCGCAGCTAATCATTAGGTCCATCAGAAAGTCTTTATGGAGTTCATATTCTATACTCAGCAGTATAGGACTTGGGGAAACTGCTTCAAGGAGAATGAAAAATCATCTCTCACTATCAAAGAAGAGATGTAGGTAAGTAAATAAATACCTGCCACCAGGCCTTCATTCATTCATTACCTGTTTTGTTTTAGGATACAGGAATATAAAAATAGATAATACTGCTCTCAAAGCAGTACAGCTGGGAGGATATCTGAGTGCTTACGAGCACCGTGTTTGGCACTTCGCTTACGTTTGCTTGTTTTCATTTTCTGGAGCTCTGAAGTGAAGGTGTTATTGCTCCTACCAAGGAGGAGAGGCTACAGGCTAAAGTCACTTGCATAAGGCCACACAAGAAGCTGGGATCAAGTTTGCACTAGCTGTGTATGGCTCCAAACTCTGTGATCTTTCCTCACACCTTAAGATCTTAGCATAAAGTACTAAATTCTCATAATAATTAAAATATAACAATCTTCACTTGATGTTACCCTTTTTCTTTACTGCCTCTTGCACACCCTTTATAGCTAAACCCCTTGGAAATGTAGTTCACATTGTCAAAGTATATACCTTACATTTGCATGTCAACCACGCTTAGCATCCAGACATTTGATGTCCCCAACACACAGATAGACCAAACACATTGGCCCCAGGCCAATAAAAAAAGCAATCTTTCTTACTTAGTGAAATGCACTCTTTTTTAGTTCTTATTTTACCTAACAGTAAGGAGAAGGTGTGGCATGTTTAAAATAGTACGTGTTTCTGTATCAGGCTTTTCTGAGTTTAAATTTCAACAGCTTTAAGATCTGTGCCTGTCTCTGTGACTTGTGCCAGTTATTTAGGTCCCTAGGCTTTAATTATTCACATATAAAACAGGAAGGATACTACTTACCATTCAAGAATTAATATTTTTTCAAATAGAAAGAAACTTACACTTTTCAGATAATAAATATAATTGTTATTTATCATTATCATCATCACAGTCTCTTCTGCATTTGGTAAAGTTGAGTTACCTCTTTCTTAAATTTCTTCCTCCCTAGAATTTATCCAGGGGTTTCTTTTCTGCAGTTTTTTTTTGCTTATTATTTCTTTTCTTGTATTATTCGTACTTTAAATTTTCCTTCCCCCTTCGTTCTGTTCTTTGTCCATTTCCCTTCTAATTCTTAATATTTATCCCAGGATATGTGCACCTTCCTGCGGTTGCCACTGCCTCTAACATCTGTCGTAAAATTGTGTGTGAGTCCTCCATCTGAGCCTAAAATCTATGTATACAAATATCCACTGGAAATGTCCACTAGACACTCTAGGACAATGTGCCATGGGCAACCCAAACTCAGCGGTTCCAAAATTGAATTAGAAATAATTTGTCTCCTTCTTCCCTTAAATTATTGTCTCTTGTATTCATTATCACCAATAAAAGATCTCATCACCTACCCAGTTATGGAAACCAGGAATCTGGGTGTCATCCTAGATAACTTTGTTTTCCAGCTTCCGATCAATATAATCGAATAATATTGATTATCCCTCCTACTCTCTCTTATCTTCTGTTCTTCTCATTGTGCTGTTGCCCAGGCTTGGCCCATCTGTATTTGGTAATGTTGATAACTTCTTTACATCATCAATCACATCTTCTCATCTTTCAACAGGTTTTCTTGCAGCCAGGGAAATGCCTACAATATCATATCTCACCCAATAATGCTTTTTGTTTATATATATGACTCTGAAACTGAATTAAAAAATGCATAAAGGCAAAATAAAGACATGAAAAATAAGCCACATAAATTCAAACAGAATTAGTCCACATAATGACAAACCACAGTAGGGCCCCCAGGATATATAATTACTTGTTCCACCCCCCTGACATCCCTATGCATTCATGCCCATCATAATCCCAGGGACTGTGAATTTAATGGATTTTATTCTTAACAGTAGGTGATGGTATATTGCACAGTTGATGCTAGGAAGGAGTTTACCCAGGTGGATGTGGTCTACTCACAGGTACGCTTACAAAGCAGTTTTTTTACTGGCTGGTGTAGAAGACGAAGTCTGAGAGTCTAAGCACAAGAAGGCTGCTGTGTATATTTGTTTGCTGGCTTGCAGATGAGACCAAATCAAGAAGGTGCAATCCCTAGAAATTAAGAGTAACTGAAAACTAACATTCAGCAGACTCTGTGACCTCAGTCCCACAACTGCAAGAAACTGAATTTTACCAATTCCAAGAATGAGCCTAGGAGTGAAATTATCCCAGAGCTCCCAGAATGTGTTGTAGCTAAGACCTTGGCTTTGACCTTATGATACTGAGCAGAGAATCCATTCAGGCCATGCCAGACTACTGACCCACAGAAAAGTTAGCTGAAGAATGGATGTTTTTAAACTCATAAATTCATGGTTATTTGTTATGTAACAATAGAAAACTAATATACCAACCCCTAGTGGACACTATCCATGTCAATCAATTTTGAATGATTGAAAGAGGAGTGATGAATGGGGATTGGATAGAGACGGATGTGTGAGTGAGTGAATGAATGAATGATGTTCTCAACATCACATTCCGGGAATCTCACCCAGTGCTGGGCATACAGCTGGCACTTCATAATGTTGGTTGACTCAGTGGGGAAGTATGATAAGAAAAAATTTATTTGCAGGACCAAAGAGTGTGGTGCTCTGTATCTTCACTGCTGATCATTGATCCCCTCCATAAACTAAGGTCAGAGAATCAAGTAAAGAGAGGCAGAAAGCGGTAGGAGATAGTTTAAAAAGAGGCAGGAGCTGAAATACCAAGGGTCTTCTACCTGATCCAAAGGAGAATTGACCCTTGATGTTTAAAAATGCAAGAATTCTTTATCTCAAATCTTTTACTATTTAAGTATTTTTAACCCAGCATATTTTACTTCTTATTTTGGTTTGATTATTGTTATTTTTTTCATTGCTAATGATAATTTTTAAGTTATTATATATTAGGCTCTCTTATTTTCTTTTATGATTTAAATGTTCTCTTTTCCTTACAAAGCAATAGATCTTGTAATTGTTTTTAGCTTTGTTTGGGTAGTCTTTAGTTTGGGTAGTTTGGATGTCAGCATATCAGCTGACACCATTAGGATTAGTGGTTGTTTTATAAATCAGAAAAGTTGGCTTAGAAAGTGCCACCTCTACATCATTCATCCTTCTTGGGCATAGGACCACTTCTGGTCTTAGAGAATGGTTCTGCAGATGAGTACTTCACCACTTTTGTCCAAAGCACCTCATAAGGCAAAGGTACAGTTCTCTTCTCTGGGCTCTTTAAAGTAGCTGGAGAATCTTTACTCAGATGGCTTTCAAGTTTTATGATGTTTTCCCCGGGCTTCATTATTGTCTCACCTACACTTAGTTTAAATGTTTATACACTAACTATTCAACTCAGTTTTCATGGAACTTATCATTTTCCTTTTCTCACTTACATACTGCTTAACAGCTAATGTGCCAACATTGACAAGTATAATCACTTTAGCAGATTTAGGAACAAACCATCTGACTCTTGGAAAGCTTGTTCCACAAGCAAAGAGACTAGCTTTCCAAACTGAGCATTCAGCACACCAGGGCTGTAAGCCAAGGCATTTTACAGATGGAAGGAAGAGTGTGGGTTAGCCACTGAGTGGGCCCAGTGAAGACCAGTAAAGATAGTTCTTCAGCCTGACTTTGGTCAGGTCGTTTAATTCACATCTCAGTTTACTCCTCTAAAAATGCAAATTGAATTAGCACCCACTTCAATGCGCTTTTGGGGTGATTAAATAAGCAAACCATGGTAAATGTTTAAAATTACATATAACACATAGTAAGCATCTGAAAATTATAATAATATAAAGAAACAAAGGTGGAAATAAATAAGATTAAAATGGGTGCTATTATTTATAGAACTTTTAAATTATTTCTTGTCGCACTATTATTAATATTGTTGTCACTCTTGTCATTACTATGCAAGCATAACTAACAGTTATTGAACAGTTGCCATATGTCTGGCATGATGAGAAGTACTCTATGTGCATTATTTCCTTCCATAAATTGTTCAACATTTCCAGCTATTAAGTGATAGACCAAGAGAGAAATTCAGTTATCTTTATTCCAGAATTTCTTCTTTATATTAGTTTGCTTATGCTATTCCTTCTCTGAAAAGTATTTCATATTTGAGTCACAAAAAATCATTGTGTAGAGTAAGATAACAAAAAATTAACAACAATCTTATGCTAACAATAAAGTTGAACTCCTTTTAATATCTTGTAATATATTTATGTATAGATGTAAAGTTTTACATTTACCTGTAACATTTCACACATATTCTTCTTTTTTTAAAAGAGGCACAAGATTTATTTAGGAAAGCAGACAGCGGAGAAGAATGTGCCCAAAGGGAAAAGAAGTGAAGATACACGCACTCCTGAGATGCCCTCTTGGGGTCTCAGGTGTGTAAATGGTGAACATGAGAAGCACACAGTGGGACTGGAGCAGTGGCTCGGCAGTTACAGTGCTTGCCTGGCATGTGCAAATACACGAGTTTGAACCCCAGCACGGAGTGGCCCACGGTGGCGTCTGGTTGTTTCCAGGATTTTTATAGTTGATACTATCTAGTTAATAGTGATTGAACTGTACGATATCATGGGGTCTCTAACAATACTTGTTGTCTTCTTTTAATTAGTCTAAAAATACATTCTGTAAACAAATGAAGGCATATAGGCACTAATCAACTGGACTTATAGTACGCTATGATTTATTGAACATTTTAAAAATTTAGGCCTGGGGGCTGGGAATGTGGCTCAGTGGTTGAGTGCTTGCCTAATATGCATAAGGCCCTGGGTTCAATACTCAGCACTTCAAATAAACAAGCAAACACACACAAGAAAGATGTAGGCCTAGAGGAACAGGTCTGGGAGAGGTGAAGGTAAGGGCTTTCGAGGAATTTTTAAATTTAAAGTTGCTGCCCCTCTTTCCTTCCCTGTGTATCTCCTTCCCACCTGTCTTTATTTCTTGTATCCCACCTCAATTACATTCCTAGTCTTGAGCAAGTTCCATACTGATTTCCACAGTAGTTAGTACAGGCATTTTTAAATGCTGCTCTGGTGATCTAAAGAACAGACTGGACTGAGAACTCTGCTTTGGTCTATCCAGACATCCAGACAGTTCTATATTAGAACACAGTGAGATGGGTTTGACTTGTGAAATTCAGGGGAGAGCAGTTACATACATATTCTTGTGTATATATACACACACAAAGTTCCCTGCTTAATAGCAATTCCCAAATCTCATAACCACTTGTAATTACAAGTTGTAGCATATTGCATTACACAAAAATGCTTGAAATCCACAGGTGTTATACTTTTTATCAGGAGGCCAAATTCACTACGTACTATCATATAAAAGTAAAAGACTGAACGATACAAATAGCCATAAGAATGGGGTACAAACCAAAATGAAAATTCCAGTTTATCAATATGCTTATTTCCCTACCATGGGGAATAATCAAGGGATGTTCTTCAGTTATGACTCTTCTCTTATCCATCTGACCCTTCATCCTGGATGACTATGTTTAATGCCTTTTCATAGATATCACCAGCCTGGGCACTAAATCAATATGGAAATTAAACTGGCAATCCAGAACACATTGATTTATGAGGTTGCATTTCTCCTTTACATTTCATAATATTTTTGGACATTCATAAATTAAACATAAAATCAATTTAAATTAAAAGTTGAGGGGCAGTAGCCCTCAGGTAGATTTTTTTGAAACATTTGTTCTTGAATGTTTGATAGTGTTTCCCCTTCAATTGTAACTTCAAATTCATCTAATAAATAGAAAAAAAAGAATGCAGCAGAGAAAAGAAGGAAAAGCAGATGTAGGAATGCCTTCAAGGAGCCTGCTTTCTAGAATGAGAAACAAATACTAAACCATGAATTAGTAAGCGACATTGTAGTACTGTTCCCTGCACATTCGTTCGTGTCATCCTCCTTACAGCATTACAAGGGAAATACAGCTATTATCCCTCTATAGATGTGGAATTGAGGCACTCAGATATTAAATAACTAGACCATGTCCAACAGCTGGGGTGTGGTGATGCTGGCCCCGGAGCACAGGCAGTCTAGCATTGCAGCGTAGGGGCTGACCCCTTGGCCATTCTGCTTCTCTAGTGAGTTGAATCCTTATGAAGGGGCTAAACTTATTGCAATGACAGGGCACATGTGGTGGCTGGGAAAGCATGCAAAATTTTCTCTGGGAAATTATAGTTGAAATTTCAAGGCTGAGTGGTAATGAATTAGGCATTAATGCAGGCAAGAGCGGGAGGGGTGCTGACTTAGGGAGAATATGCAAAGGGGTTGATGTGAGAAGACTGAGGGGAGTTAGAGGGACAGAGGGAAGTCCACAGTGCCAGGCAGTTCGGATACAGGCAGGTATATCTGGAGGAAATTCCAGGAATACCCCACAGGGGCCGGATGCTCTGATTTCATTTTCATCCAATGTATCTTTACATCAGCAGACCTCAGCCTTGGCTGCAATCAGAATCATCCAGGGACCTTTGACAGTATCTTATCTCAGACCATTTCAGAATCTCTGGAGGAGGCATGGGGCATCAGTAACTCTAAAGTGTGAAGCGAAGGTTGAGAACTACTTAGATGATTATCAAATTATCAGATCTAGTGACATCTAAAGAGAAACCCCCAGAACCAAAAATGTGAATGATATTATTATCACGATCAAATGTGGTTTGGAATTGTGAGGTGACACGGAGGAGTATCTCATGGGGACTATGTGAGCTGCACGATCCCTCAAACAAATGAAAATTCCAGTTTAAATTTGAGGCAACGGGATGGGGAGTACACATGGTTGTACTGACCTCAGGTGACACAAGGAGAGAGGAGACAAGTCAAAGCCTGCAGATGTCATGAGCCTTTGGTTTAGGGACCTCCCTCCCTACAGTGCCCAGTGTTTACATTCAGGGCTGAGGGATAGAGTTTTGGGGGTAGGGTGGAAAAAAGCAAGCTTCTGAGTTTAATCTGAAGGTGTATACTTGTGGAGCACTAACGAAAGAAAAGACCATGGAGAGCTAGAGACCAATCAAGAGCCTGCCCTGACAGGGACTCCAGAGGCAGTGGCCGAGTCAGTCAGGACTTTGCTGAAGATACATCTCCATCCCAACTCTTCAGGAAGACTTTGACACAGTGCCAAATTATGATGTTCCGTGTCAGTAAGAACCAATCCCCCCAAACTAAATAAATAAAATGTTCTCTTCAACACAAAACTTTATGTTAAAAGTATTCGATTGAAGCTGAACTCTTTCCTCCTCCTCTTGCCCCTCCTCCTCCTCCTCCTTCTTCTTCTCTCTACCTCCTCTCTCCTCTCCTCTCTCTCTCTCTCTCTCTCTCCCCCTATCGTCTTTCTCTCACTCTCCCTCCCACCTGGTAATTCAATAATTCAATACTGAAATAAAGACGCTTACGGTAAGGGTGGGATTACATAGGTTTTAAGGGTTTCTTTGAAGAAGGAATTAAAGAAAGGCAATAAACTGATATTAACTCATCAGAATGGAGGCTAATTCCGTAGACAAGGTGAAATGTGGCATTAGCTTGAAATGGAGCCTAATGGCAGTGGAAGAGGAAGAAATGCAAGACATTTGGCCACAAGCATTAATGATAGCTAAATCAAAGGAGATGACGATGGATGGGGTAAGACAGATGGACATGGATGTATAAATATGAGAAATATTATTTTGCTAGCTACAACTACTGTTTCTATTTCCCCTCTCAAGTCCTTTTTTAGTTTTTAGTATTTGTAGTGGGTTGTGATAATGGAATGATGGAATAAAATAGACAACACACATCTCATTTCACATAGAAAATAAACTGTAAAAATACTCCCCAATGTACATAGGGATAAACTCTGGGTGGTGGCATCACAGGGTGATTCCAAGAATAAAAATGGTGAGCACTTTCAGAGCAGGCCAGGCAACTCCAACTTTCTTTGCTCACATTATCTACTTCATCTTGAATTTCCAGGATACAAAGTTGTTTCTGGGAGCTGGAAATAAAAAATAATATTGAGTATTTAAACTATTTAAAAATCTATCATTAAAATTAATATTGAGGTGTACTAAAACCAAAACCCCATGTATTTCCCACATGAAAGGCTACGCTAATGATGATGAGTTGCTCAACATTCATTGTGTGCCAAGCTCTGTGCTAAGTGTTTCACAAGTATTAATAAATTCTCACAATTCATCGAGGCAAATACTGTCATTATCCCTATTTAGTCAGTGGGAAAAAATATCCCGGAGAGCGTAAGCACGTTTTCTCTGGTCATATGTATTTGTGACTATAGACTCTGAAATTCAGGAGAGGGATGCAGAGTTCAGGGTGCAGAGCTGGAGCCTCTCTTCATCAGGGAGAATGCCTAGGAAGTCCAAACTTGCAAACATAGACGGACACACAGTGCTATACTTTCTCAAATAGTTAATGCCATATTTTTACAAAGGAGGATGAAATCCTGTAGTTTCCAAGAATTATGAGGCCTATATAACAGGTTCCAAACATTACCAATAGCAAGCAAAGAAAGAAAAGACAATAAATATACTTGTTTGTGGGGTGCCTGTAATAATTTTTCTGAAAACATAATATAGCCATTTTAAGGTAATTGCTTTATTATCTACCACTCAGTTCGACTAAAGTTCCATTCATAATAATTGAATGTCAAAGAAGTAAGACTGATTTCGAGTAGAACAAAGGTTACATCAATATAACTAAAACACCCAGACACTGCAGTTAAGGAACTCTAATGCTCACTTGAGCTTTTGATATTTTTAGAGCCCCATATAGGTAATCAGTGATATATGGCTAGTAGCTAATCATCATATCATGTAAATAGCCTACATTAAATACACTTTAATTGCAGTTTATTATGAAATCATCTTAGTAAAGATGTAAAGTAAAAAGTGATTTTGTTAATTGTTTCAGCTAGAACAAAATTTATATTCCCATAAAAGGGTAAAATATATGCTCTTATCTCTTACTCTTGTATACCCAAAATATAACTTTTTTTTTAAGACTTGGCAGATAAATTGTAATGCTCAGCTTTTAATTTGGCATTATTTATTTGAAGTAATTTATCACCAAGCCAAGAAGCACTTTTCATTCTTTTTAGTCCTTCCATTGTTTGTTGATTAATCCAGAGGCTGAAAAGAAGAATTGGAATTGTGCTTTCTTTTTCATTGCGTTTTTATGTTTTAAATATACAAGAAAACTCTTCAAAAATGACTTTATCAAAAATCCATGGGCATTGCCTTGCTAGAACTCCATGCTACTGAGAGAATAAAGTAAAAAGTAAAGTGTCCAAGCAACACTTCCTATACCAGCAGCCATAGCGTTCATCTCCAGACACGCACATAATTAATTCATAATTGTTCTTTGTATGTAGGTTTTTACTTTGTCTGTAGTGCTATTTTTGTTTATTAAAATTAGAGACCACATATCATTTTTTTTTGTTGTTGTCTTTTGTTTTAGCTAGAAAGCATAGTATCTTAATCCACTTGGGCTGCTAAATCAAAGCACCATAGATGAGGGGCCTTATACACAACAGGAATTTATTGCTTGCAGTTCTGTAGGTTCAGAAGTCCAAGATGAAGATGTCAGCAAACTCAAGCACTGGTGAGGGGCCCACTTTCTGGTTGACAAATGGTGCTTTCTCCCTGTGTCTTCCCAGGGTAGAAGGGGTAAATAATCTTTCTAGGGCCTCTTGTATAAGATCACTAATCCTATTCATGAAGGTGTGCTCCTCATAATTTCTTCACCTCCCATAATCCCCAACTCCTAATGCCATCACCTTGGGCATGAGGATATTCACAAATGGATTTTGAGTAGACAGATATAAACAATCAGACCACTACCTGGTAGTAGGAGTTGTTCTGTCACCATTGTTAACACAAAAATCAGTGACCAACCAAAGAAAGAGCTGGTTGTATGTATAGCAATTAATTAGTGGTCTGAGTCTGTGAGTAATTTTTTTTTTGCCCTGGAAATTAGGAAATATGTGGAAAAAGCTAGAGATTATCTATTCCAATCTCTTTGCTTTGTGAATTAGCTGAATGAGACTAAATGAAGCTAAGGCACTTGCTATAACACACAGAGTTCCAAGATTTTCTAAGATTTTCTCTGAGGGACACATTCTGTGTAATGCTTAGGACTGAATATGATGGGCTTCACTCTCAGGATGAGGTTACGTTGTATGGTAAAGTTGAACTTAAAATAGATTATCCTCATGAGTGTGACCTAATCACCTAAGCCCATGAAAAGCAGTTTTCTTCAGCTAGCTGCAGAAAAGGAAATCAGACATTTGAAGAATCAGGTGGTCTCAAATGAACTAGTCCTAGTTTGAAGAGGGAGAGAGTCATGTGGCAAGCCACATGAGAAGCCCCTAGGAGCTGAGAGAAGGTTTTAGCCAACAGCCAGCAAGCAAAGAGAAATCTCAGCTTTACAACTAAACAAAAACAGCCTTACCAACACCTGGCAAGCTTGGGAGAGCACCCTAAACCAAAGTGGCGACCTTCACCCCAACTCCTTGATGTCAGCCCAGTGAGACCTTGAGAAGAGAATCCAGTAATACCATATACACACTACCGATCTACAAAATCTTTACCTAATAAATGCGTATCATTTTAAACTTGTGAGTTAGTAGCATTTTGTCCCCTGGTATTAGAAAACTCATTCATTTGACTAAGATCCTATTGTTCTGAAGTGGTAGTCTGTCTTTGAGATGCAGGATCTTGCTGGTTATTGTCTAGATCCTTCTCTCAGCTCCTGGAGGGTTCTCCCACACAGGACGATGTCTTTTACTTCCTGTGAGAGAGAGCAATGACAAGGACTTCAGTATAAATCTGGCAGACCATCACTGAAGTGTATAACCAAGGTATAGCAGCTCGTTGGGTTAGAAATAGCCAAATTACTATTTCCTAATCAATTAAATAATGTGAAAAGTAATATTTAGTTTTTGTCCAATATTAACTCTGAATCAAAGAAAACTACTTCAGGGTAAATGAAATATAATTTCCATCAAGCTTCACAGTTAGAATCAAATAAAAGGGAAGCTACTCCAACCTACCAGCCCTCTCAGGTTTGGTGGTGCTAGCTACACCAGAGGGGGTCCTTGTGCCTGGAATATGAACTCTGAACATAATTTTGTAAAAGCACCATCATGTTACTAAGACTTGGATAAGACTTGTGCAAAACTTTCCATTTCATTGTGTGAAACTACTCTGAAGAAAAATGTTGTTGTTTACAGATTCAAAAAAACCCAATGACATTAGCCATTTGTTGAATTAGAAAAGCTCTCTTCCTAAAACCAGAATGAGAAAATGACTCACTCAAAGGGAAGATGTTTCTCAGTATATGAAGCTTGGAGTCATGTACGCAAAGATTTCTAGTATCATGTTATTATCCAAGTTTTGTACATTGAACAATGGGAAAAAATCATGTAATTTCTACCATACATGCTGTGACTTTGCTGATAAGGTAAATAGTGGCTTCATCTTTCCTGTGGCATGCCATCTCTATTAGACTTTGTAAACTGTGGCAGTTGAAATCTTTAACCAGCCATTACTAATAAGCATATGTTAATTGTTGCAGAGATCATAAGCAGGTCAATTAGGAGGCAAAGACTGGAACCGAAGGCAACATTCAGCTGGAGGGAAAATTCAGGGCAGGTGTGGGCCAGCATGGTCTGCCCTGGCGGGAGCTCTACACATCTTGGGTAGAAGCTCATTTAATGTTTTGATTTGCTGAATTTGCATTTCAAATTTTCATTCCTAATAGACAATATAGTCAGTCTTTGTTAATGAGGACTCTGATTACATGTGCCATTATAATTGGGAATTAGCAGACTAGCCTTGTTTTGGAGATTAAACCCAAAGCAAATTGGATTAAATACGGTGTGACTGAAGCATCTTCTCTCTTTTTGTTTTTTTATCTTGAGTCAAAGGTGAAAAAAATCCATTGGTTCCACGCATATGGCTCATAACTTTATTATCAGTTTTAGAGCTTTGATTATATTTCAAATGATAGTCTTCTTTGGCAGAGTTCATCTATAGTGTTTAAACATGTTTATTAAAGTTTCCTCCATAAACTAAGCAAATTCGAGAGAAGAACACTAAATACCTGGAATTATATAAACTACCACATGCAGTGGTAGTTTTTAAATGTTTTTATAAAACATTTTAGATCTAAAAAAAGCAACGAGAGAGAAACACTTTAAAATGAATATGAAGTAAAATTGTACAACCTATATCCACAACAATATTATTTCAAATCTTTGTGCTGTATTCTAACAAGTCTGGGATATTTGTTGGATTTTGACATATTCTCTTAAGAAATACAAAGATAGGAAATGAATTTTACATTACTTTTATCAATTCACAAGAACTCATTTAATGGTGACAATTACATTACGATCTTTATATTTTAAACCATAGGTAAAATCAGTAAGTGACATATAGCTTAGGGTTATGTGGTCTTTCCTTATTCTCTAGGGTCATTTAATATTGTAATCCAGTTACACTCCAACATTTTCATTATTAAGCTTAAGACCGATTCTTCAAAAACTACCACTAATCCCAAGTCATTGGAAAATCATGCTTATTAATTCCCAGGAGATTCAGTTAGATGTTTGTTTGGCTATAGGCCACCTTAATTACACAACAAAAGGAGATCTTCACAAGATGAAGAGAAATTCAAATATTTTCTGAGTGAATAATGGTCTTTGAAGACACACAAATGAGGTTGGACCTGGATACTAACAATCATGTACACTTTTTCAGCCATAAAATGTTAATGCGTGGAGAAATGAAGAAAGGTGAACATTATATACAG